>CAMYPC010000042.1:40000-61000 GCA_947284805.1 Coleophora flavipennella | reverse complement strand
TGTCCAACACGCAGGAGATGGGATGAGATAGCCCGGCGGTCAGTGGCATATTGCTAAGGGCGTCCAGGGCGAACAAAACCACTACAGAGTGCTGCAGGCAAACCTCCAGCGTAAGAAACTAGCCACCTTCGAACTGCTTACTGAAGCGAAGAATCGCAAAGTCGCAGTTGCGCTCCTCCAAGAGCCATATGTGGGCGGGGCAAAAGGGATGAGGAGCTACAAAGGAGTGAGGATCTTCCAGAACACTGGCACAGGAGAGGGTACTGTAAAGGCGGCAATTGCCGTCTTTGATCCCGACATAAATGTCATTCAGTACCCAAAACTCACCACTAACAACATCGTAGTGGTGGGGATCCAAACCAGTGCCTGGGAGGTCACACTCGTCTCCCTTTACTTTGAGCCGGAACCGGAGCCCATGGACTCCTACTTGACACACCTAAAAAAGGTGGAGCGCAACATTAATACCAGAAGGTGGCTTGTTGGAGGTGATGCTAATGCAAAGAGCATTTGGTGGGGGAGTCCGTCCTGTGATCGCAGGGGGGAGGATTTGATAGGAGCTCTCGGTGAGTTGGATCTTCATATTCTGAACAGAGGGGAAATTCCTACCTTCGACACCATCCGGGGAGGAAAGCGGTACAGCAGTCACGTAGACCTAACAGCTTGCTCTACAGATCTTCTAGATTTGGTGGACAACTGGACTATCGACGAGGGACTCACGAGTTCGGACCACAACGGCATCGTCTTTGATATAAGACTCCAAAAATCAAAGGGCATAAAAATCTGCAGAACAACCAGAAAGTTCAACACCAAGAAAGCTGACTGGTCCAAGTTTCGTGAGAAGCTTGTCGACTCCCTGCTCCAGTACAATTTTACAAAGACTGAGATAGATAAAATAAGAACTGCAGAGGAAATCGACATAGCGACAAACAACTGGACCAAAGCAATTGATGAGGCTTGTTCTGCAGCCATGCCAACCAAAAAAGTCAAGGAGGAACTGACGTTGCCGTGGTGGTCCGAAAGACTCGCAACTATGAAAAGATCCGTTGCCACCAAAAAACGTAGAATACGCTGTGCCGCCCCAAACCGCAGGTCGAAGGTAGTCGAAGAATACCTGAAACAGAAAAAGGAATATGAGTTAGAAGCATCCAAAGCTCAAACCGAGAGCTGGAAGGCTTTCTGCTGCAAGCAGGACAGGGAGGGGGTCTGGGAAGGTATTTACAGAGTAATTGGCAGAACGACGCGCAGGGAAGAGGACTTACCACTAGAACGGAATGGGGAGACATTAGACGCAAGGGGCTCCGTGAGACTACTCGCGGAAACGTTTTACCCCGAAGATCTCACATCCGGTGATAGTGCCTCGCATTGCAAAATAAGAACTAAAGCGGATAAAGTGAACGATGGGGAGCAAGATGACTCTTGTGACCCACCGTTCACAATGGCTGAACTGCAGTTTGCCAGCGCGTCGTTTAATCCAAAGAAAGCACCAGGGGTAGACGGCTTTACCGCCGATATATGCTGCCACGGTATAAATGGTGACCCTGAGCTCTTCCTAGTGTTCCTCAACAAGTGTTTTCAGTATCACCACTTCCCAAAGCCCTGGAAGAGGGCTATTATAGTAGTTTTGAAAAAACCCAACAAAGAAGACTACACCAACCCAAAGTCTTATAGACCAATCGGACTACTATCAATAATGGGAAAGATCTATGAGAAGATGTTGGTGGCCCGCCTCAAATTTTACCTGTTGCCGAGGATGAGTACTCGCCAGTACGGATTTATGCCACAGAGGAGCACCGAGGACTCCCTCTATACCCTATTACAACATACCCGCTTTATGCTGGACCAGAAGAAAATAGTCACACTGGTATCATTGGATATAGAGGGGGCTTTCGACAGCGCCTGGTGGCCGGCCATAAGAGTCCGACTGGCTGAGGAAAAGTGTCCTCGGAATCTGAGGAGGGTCTTCGACAGTTACTTAAAGGACAGGGAAGTAACGGTGAGGTACGCTGGAGAGGAATATAGGAAGAGCACCAACAAAGGTTGTGTACAGGGCTCCATCGGAGGCCCAATACTGTGGAACCTTCTACTGGACCCTCTCCTGAAAAGCCTAGATAGTATGGGGGTTTACTGTCAAGCCTTCGCTGACGACATTGTCCTGGCCTTCGATGGTGGTACAGCTTTAGAAATTGAGAGGCATGCCGGTGCCGCTCTCGCGCATGTTCTGGCGTGGGGTGTCGAGAACAAACTTAGGTTTGCTCCCAACAAAACTACAGCAATAACCATAACTAAGAAGCTGAAATACGACACACCGCGCCTGAGCATGGGGGGGGTCGACATCGGCATGTCTAAAGAAATGAAGCTTCTCGGTCTTACCATCGACGAGAAGCTAACGTTTAATACCCATGTGTCAAACGTTTGTAAAAAAGCTATAGGCGTGTATAAAAAACTAGCAAAGGCTGCTAAGGTGAGTTGGGGACTGCATCCAGAGGTGATCCGTGTAATTTACGTGGCAACTATTGAACCTATTGTATTGTACGCCGCCAGCGCCTGGGCCCCTGCTGCAAAGAAGCTAAAAACTATAAAACAACTTGCAACACTGCAGAGAGGAGTCGCTCAAAAGCTGTGTAGAGCCTACCGCACGGTCTCCCTCAACTCGGTATTGGTACTGGCTGGAATGCTCCCTCTGGACCTCCGAGTCCATGAGGCGGCTTCCTTATACCAAGCCAGGAAAGGAGTTCCTCAGCCGAGCCTGGGAGACCGGGAGGTCGAGCGGATGGCCCCAGCAATAGAAGCCCCACATCCTGCAGAACGCGAAAACCTGGAGCTCGTGAGCCTGGTGAACCAAGAAGAAGTAAATAAGTATAGTGAACTTGACGTACAAATTTTCACAGATGGGAGCAAGATTGGGGGCAGGGTCGGCGCCGCGCTGTCTGTTTGGAGTAGTGGGGTCGAGACCAAGGCCCTCAAACTTGCTCTACCAACGTACTGTACGGTTTACCAGGCAGAGCTCCTGGCAATAAATAGGGCTACGAAGCTGATATTGCAGCACGGGGCATACTCTTCTTTTGGAATCTTCAGCGACTCCATGGCAGCACTCTTGACCGTTAAAAACCCCAGCTGCCTCCACCCCCTGGCTGTTGAAGCCAGACATAACATCAAAATGGCTTCTCACCAGGGCAAAGTTGCTACTTTGTTCTGGGTGAAGGCTCATGCGGGACTGGAGGCAAATGAGAGGGCAGATACACTGGCCAAGGAGGCCGCTGAAGGTTCCAAGAGAAAACCTGACTATGACTTGTGTCCTGTTTCATTCATCAAGCGATGCATAAGAACAGCGACGCTTGATGAATGGAACCATAGGTACGACATAGGCGAAACGGCATCAGTTACGAAGATCTTCTTCCCTGATGCCGTGGCGGCGTACACTATAGTACGGAAATTAGAAATCAGCAGTATTACCACACAGGTTATGACGGGGCACGGTGGGTTCTCTGAATACTTGAACCGTTTCAGGTGTAAGGAGAGCCCATCGTGCATCTGCGATCCAGAAATGGAGGAATCAATTTCACACATTTTGTTCGAATGCCCCGTACATGCCACGGATCGCCTCAATGCAGAAATAGAACTAAATATCAAATTGACACCAAATAACGTCAACGAAGTAATGCAAAGTAAACAAAGAGAGAAGTTTATAAACTATTGTGTAAAAGTAGCAGAAAAAGTAGTTTTAAGAAATAAAAATAGATGAAGAAATTATGCTGTCATAATATTGTGTAATATATTAGAGAATAGCATAAAAATAAGTGTAAAAATAAGTAAGAAAATATAGTTGTAACATTAGTTTATAAATAGATTGCCTAGATAAGAAAATGTGTAAAATAAAGGAAAACTAAATGTGTTATTGTCACCCCAACAAATAAAACAAACAAAATGGATAAAAGTAACCTAAATAAATAAAAACAACAAAATGGATAAAAGTAGCAAAGTAGATTAGGTTAAATTAGATGGGAGTCCCACCCATAATGGCAGTGAAAGATGATGGATGAAAGAAAGATCAAGTATGAGGAATAAAAGTGCGAGAGGAATAAAAGCGAGAACTGGTATGAAAGAGAAAATTAGATAAAAACAGGCTCTGATAATGTCAGAGGTAGTAGAGAAAAAAAAAAAAAAAAAAAAAAAAAAAAAAAAAAAAAAAAAAAAAAAAAAAAAAAACCTAACCTAACCTAACCTAACCTAACCTAACCTAACCTAACCTAACCTAACCTAACCCGTCGCGCGCCACCCCCCGCGCAGAACGGTCGCTGCCAACGCTGCTCCGCGGCCAAAATTTTCTTTAAAAATTCGAAAAAATTGGATTTTTCTACGCTACAGTGACGTGTGATACACCGTTGTAAGCGTCTTTAAGTGCTGCATCGTGCTGTGTAAAAAGTGTTGATCGGACGATAAAACCTGAGCCGACATTTACGAAAAAGTGCTTTTTTCAAAAATTTTCAATCTTTAAGTGTGAACGCTGCTTGATTTACCGCTGTGACATATATATTTCTCAACATCAAAATTAAGGCATAGTGAAGACCTGCATTTCTGCGAAGTTTTGGATTTTTCCCTTCAAAATTGGACGAGCTACACCCAAAAGACTGCAAACCACGTGGCAACGTGGTCATAGAACGAGAGGCGTGCGGCTAAATTTGACCTTCAGAAAACGTTTGGGCAGCTGGGCGAACTCCATCACCGTTTGGTTTTTTAATCTAAGTTGAGTAGTTTTTTAGTAATTGCATTTTTAAATTTTTTGGATTTTTCAAAATTTAATATTTTCTTTTTAAGATCTTTTACCCTATGTTTTTATTATTCCAAAAAATAGAATTTTTCAAGGTTTATACGTGGTCAAAAAATTTTGGTACAATCCCCCTAAAAAATTTCGAGTTACAATTTTTTGAAATTTTGGACCTGCCACGTGGTAGTAGAAATATAACTGCTGCAACCACCAAACTTCTCTTAAAATTTTAGGTCACATATAATTTAAGACTTGACTGCGAAAAAACTTTTATTTTTCTGTTAACTCTACTGTTTTTTACGATTTTTTGGGTTTTTTCTGTGTTTTTTCCTAATTTTAAATCAGGCTTTTAATTATTTTGTACTTTTGTATGCTCGTTGTATAGCTCTTGCTGAGCCCTTTAAAACGAGCCCAAGAACGCCCGGATTGGACCAGGGGAAGCGAAATTAGAACAATTGTAAATTTTAGTCGGCCATTTTGGCGGCCATCTTGAATATTTATTTTGTAAATAACTTCGTGAGTTTTGATCGTAGACGGACGCGGTTTTTTGTATTTGTTAAAGGAGAAGCGACTCTATCACACTATTGAGCATAAACTCTAGGTAGAGCTCAAACATTTTTGACCCTTTTTTGGAGTTTGCTCTGATACTCCTTGGCGGGCCCATATTGCCTGTCTTTGTCCCGTCCTTCTGCGATCAAAGCTGACTTCAAAAAACCACTTTTAGTTTTGAGCCGCCATCTTGGCCGCCATATTTAAAAATTTCAAAGTCCGATATCTCCGAAACCGTTCAACCGATTCTAACGCAACTTTTTGTGGACAGTAGGGCTCAGCAATGGCTATCCTTTTATTTGTAGAGATTGACTCTACGTAGAGTTCTGGCTCTATTTTAGATTTTTATTTTAATTTTATTTTGATTTATGGTTTTATTGTAAATTGACTATATAAAACTGACCAGGTCTTATTGGGCCCCTACTCTAACGACTCTACCTAAAAATTAAAATTCATTTTATTGTGTAATTTCTTGTGTTAGTCTCTAAGTATATTGACCGTAATCTCTCTAAACTATACAGGTCACCAAATAGTAACTCTAGGTAGAGTCAAAAAATTTTTTATATTATTTGTTTTGCTTTATATTTTATTTTATTTTGTTATAGTTTAGACGCATACCTCCGACATGTATACGGTCAGGACTCCCCAGAGGGCAACCGGTGCCGACGCCAAAAAATCACCTGCCAAACTCGGTGCAAAAAACACCAACGTAAGGCGCAGCATCAACGAGTGGGAGTCGTCGTACTCCAACTCGACTGGTGCCACCAAGAAGATTAGCGCCACCAAGCCTCGCCAAATGCAGACCCAGGACAGACCGACTGACCAAAGTAGAGCCTCCCCTGATGGTAAGGTCAAGGCGTACGAGACCCGTACGGCCGAGGCTAGGGCATGCTTGGTAACCGGGAAGCTGAACTTGAGTGCTTCTCGAAATATCAAAACGGAAATTAAAAACACCATCATCGAGGTCCTAGACCGGCTCTACCAATTGGTAAAGGAGGCAGAGAAGGCCTCCGAAACGCCGGGGGTGGAAAAGGTCGTAGGGGCCTCAGGGTTGGGTGGGGAAAAGGAGGGGGCGGTGGGGGTGGAGCCGGAGGCATCTGCAACCGACACCACCTTCATGGTCAACTCTGATCCCAACCTAATTATCCGTCTCGAGGAGCACTCAAGGTTGCTTATGGATAATACGAAAACAATGGAGGCGCTAAGGGAATCCTTGGAGAGTCAGAGGGCGGCAATGGAGCAGGTGAGGAGCTACGCTAGCGTAGTCGCTACCGAGAGGTCGCTGCCTAATACGCTCCACTCCATTGTCGTCACCTCCAAAGACGAGATGGAGACGGGGGAGGAGGTTTTGGACAAGGTGAGGCAGGTGATTGACGCAAAAGAGGGTTGGGTCAAGGTGGAGCGTGTAAGGAAGGCCAAGGACAGGAAGATCGTCATGGGCTTCCAAACAAAGGAAGATAGGAAGAAGGTCATGGAGAGGCTGGAAAGAGATGGGACGGCCCTAAGCGTGGAGGAAGTGAGAAACAAAGACCCATTGGTTATCCTCAGGGACGTCTTACAAATTAACACCGACGAAGACGTCACAAAAGCCCTGAGGAACCAAAATCGGGGTGTTTTTCACGGCCTCGACGCAGCGGACGACCGCCTGGAGGTTAAATATAGGAAAAAGGCCAGAAACCCCCACGCATGCCACATTGTGGTAAGCGCCTCGCCTATCATCTGGCGCAGGGTGACAGAGGCAGGGTATGTCCATATTGACCTCCAGCGCGTCGTCGCCAAGGACCAGTCCCCCTTGGTCCAGTGCACGCGATGCCTGGGGTACGGGCACGGCAGGCGGTTCTGCAAAGAGCCGGCTGACTTATGCAGCCACTGCTGCGGCCCCCACCTCAGTGCGGAGTGCGCTGACCGACTCACTGGCGACCCACCCTCATGTAGGAATTGCGTCAAAGCCAAGCTAGAGCGCACAGATCACAATGCTTTTAGCTCCAGCTGCCCAATACGCTTAAAATGGGACGGGTTAGCCCGGATGTCCGTAGCCTATTGCTGAGGGCATCCTGGGCGACCTTACTATAGTCGATTCTTCACGACAGCTGGTAGCAGTCCCCTACCTTGAGGCCCTCAGTGACTCACCGGCAGCTTTCTTGAAGGTCATGAAACCAAACTCCCTCCGCATCCTAGCGGTAGCAGTCAGAGATACAAACAAACCTCTATCTCGCCAGGACAAAACTGTTGCTTTGTACTGGACCTGGACTGACGCAGGATTGGAGGGTAGTGAGGAGGGCCCTTTGCTTGCAAAGGGGGCCGCTGGGGTCTTGGGCATGGGTTTGGATTGTGATCTGTGTCTGTTAGTTCTCTGGGCGAGACAAATATATTGTGTAGGTGTCCTTTTGAAAAATAGAAATCCGTATAATGTCACAAAACAAATAAAAAAGTGTTTAAGAAACTATGCATACTTAGTATCATGTAGTATATTGCAGATATGCATAGAGAAAATAGATTATATATATTTAGAGTTAAGAAAATATGCTATCTTAATATCATTAAGAATATTAGAGATAAGTATAGAATATAAGAATAAATACATACATAGATTTTTAAAATTAAGTAATATTAAAATAGGATTATGTGTAATAAGAACAAAAAGAAAAAATTCGGAAACCAAAAACAATCTTAACCTTGTCGACTTAAATTTATTTACGCCGAATACTGTACATTTATTTACCCCATCTGTCTATCACCTTTATTTACCCCGAATATGTCAAACAAGAAATATAAAAAGTAAGCCTATAAAATTAGACGGGAGTCCCACCCGAAACAGAAAGAAAGAGATGTATGCCAGAAAGAAACAGTATGCGGAATGGAAGTGCGAGAGGAATAAAAGCGAGAACTAGTATGAAAGAGTAACTTAGCGAACATAGGCTCCGATAATGTTGGAGGTAGAAGTATATAAAAAAAAAAAAAAAAAAAAAAAAAAAAAAAACCTAACCTAACCTAACCTAACCTAACCTAACCTAACCTAACCTAACCTAACCTAACCTAACCTAACCTAACCTAACCTAACCTAACCTAACCTAACCTAACCTAACCTAACCTAACCTAACCTAACCTAACCTAACCTAACCTAACCTAACCTAACCTAACCTAACCTAACCTAACCTAACCTAACCTAACCTAACCTAACCTAACCTAACCTAACCTAACCTAACCTAACCTAACCTAACCTAACCTAACCTAACCTAACCTAACCTAACCTAACCTAACCTAACCTAACCTAACCTAACCTAACCTAACCTAACCTAACCTAACCTAACCTAACCTAACCTAACCTAACCTAACCTAACCTAACCTAACCTAACCTAACCTAACCTAACCTAACCTAACCTAACCTAACCTAACCTAACCTAACCTAACCTAACCTAACCTAACCTAACCTAACCTAACCTAACCTAACCTAACCTAACCTAACCTAACCTAACCTAACCTAACCTAACCTAACCTAACCTAACCTAACCTAACCTAACCTAACCTAACCTAACCTAACCTAACCTAACCTAACCTAACCTAACCTAACCTAACCTAACCTTTTTTTTTTTTTTTTTTTTTTTTTTCGTGGAGGAAACTCATTTACGAGTTCGACCAGTCGCTCGGGGAAGAGCGACTGGGATATGTGGGACTCGCCCACCTAGATAGCGGGAATACTCACTAAAACCTCCACGGTGTTCCTCCTCGCAACTAAGGCGGGCCACGGGAACACTTTCGCAATCTTCCGCGACCCCGCCGTTGCCCGTCCGCTTTCGCAGACCCTCCTAAATCTAACAGGGTCCCCACGTCCCTGTTCTCCTTTTATGGAATGGGGTGTCGGAACACCAAACAGCCCATTCCTGCCGTAGGCCATCGTTCATTCGGGCCACGGGCTCCCCGACCCGTAGGCTACGGGTGGCTCTTATCGAAGCGGCAGAAGGCGAGCAAATGTTCGCCTTCTCCGCCCCGTCCTTCTGCGCCTGCACGGGGCCGATGTGGCATCTTCCTCCCTCGCTCGCTCGTCCATTTCCTTCTGTGACATTACCTGTTCACAGAAGGTGACTGCTGCTTCCCATGACCTCCCGCTGCCGATCATGGCTTTTACCAAAACCGGCAGCGAGAGGTCAGTCCCCACCACTGATGTGAGAGATGCCCGTTCTTGCGCCCAGGCTGGGCACACCTCCAAAGTATGCCTCGACGTGTCCTCACCACTGTTGCAATGTTGACACGTCGCAGTCGGCTCTCTTCCGGCAATGTGGCACAGATATCTAGCGAAACATCCGTGCCCCGAGAGTACCTGCACTAGTCGGAAGGTAAGCGAACCGTGGCGTCTATTCATCCACTTCTTTAGAATTGGACGAACAGCCTCCACGGCTCGCAGGCCGGCTCTTGGCTCAGCGAGACGCTCCTTCCATTTCCTCAGCAATGACCGGCGGGCATCCTTCCTCCATTGTTCAATCTCCTCAGTAGAAGGAGCAGTGCCTTGTCGACGCTCCTCTGTGTATTGCTCGTAGACCTCCGCTAGGACTTTTGCGTCCAGGTCCCAGGGAGGCGCACCCGCCAACACGCACGCTGCCTCATGTGACACCGTACGATAACCTCTTATGGCTCTGATTGCCATGACTCTTTGAGGCCTGAATAGCTGAGTCTTATTTTGCGCATTCAGAGTATTCACCCATACAGGTGCCCCATACAGTGCCATTGATCTTACTACACCCATGTATAGGCGTCGACAGACAATGCTCGGCCCTCCCACATTCGGCAGAAGTCTTCCGAGAGCAGATGCGGTCCCGATAAGTTTGGGAGCTAGGCGCTGGAAATGCTCCCGGAAGTTCCACTTGCTGTCAAGTACCAATCCCAAGTATTTCATACTGGGCTTAACCTCAACGTGGACTCCTCCGATCGATAGGGTGGCACCTGCGGGAGGTCCGTTTCGAGCCCCGTGAAAACACACTGCTTCGGTTTTATTTAAGGCCACCCGCAGGCCCAGCATCTGAATTCTATTGACCATGCGCTCCACTCCTACAGTGACTAGTGTCACCGCTCGCTCGTAGCTCCTACCCCGCGCCGTAATGAGTGTGTCATCTGCATAGCAGATGACGTCCAGACCACGCGGTAAAGAACCCCGCAGAGCCCAGTCGTATCCAATGTTCCACAGAAGTGGCCCTAAGACTGAACCCTGCGGGACACCACACTTCATTGTCCTCCGATGGATGTTGCCATCTCGCCCCAGGTACATTATTTCCCTGTCGTGCAGGTAGACCCCGATTATCCTTCGAATATAGAGAGGCATTCGATGATATCGAAGTGCCTCCTCAATGCAGCTGAAGGGGAGCGTATTGAAGGCGTTGGCTATGTCCAACGACACCGCCATCAACACGTCTCCCCTTGCCACTGTCTCCTCCGAGAGGGTCTTAAGTCGTTTAATCGCATCGATTGTCGACCGGCCCTCCCTAAATCCAAACTGGCAATCAGCCAAATCGGGACCAACACTGCGCAAGTGTCGGACGATGCGAGAGGCCATGATACGCTCGAAGAGTTTTCCAGCCTCGTCCAGCAATACAATGGGGCGATAGGCAGATGGTGATTCTGCTGGGCGCCCCTCCTTCTTGAGCAGCACCAGCCGGCCTTTTTTCCAGCAGGATGGGAACTGTCTCATCTCCAGGCACTTGTCAAGTAGTGCAGTAAAGTACTCCTCCAGCTCGTTAAGGGCTATTGCCAGAGCTCGGCCAGGTATGCCATCAGGTCCCGGTGCAGTATTCTTAGCCCGAAGTTTGAGAATAGCAACTCTCATCTCGGTGGGTGACACTGGAGACACCTCCTCAGCGTTGGTCTCGTTTTCTTCTCGGCGTTGTCTCGCCATCGCTGGAGCAGTGTGCTCCGCGGATGCGGGGAACAGGGATGTTACCACGTTTTCCAGCAGTTGAGGTTGCAGAGTCTCAGTAAGCGGAGGCGCCTGCGCACGGAGTTTGTTCCGCGCTGTACGATATGGACGCCCCCATGGATCCCTGTCGAGTCCCTTGAGAATTTCCTCTCTACATCGAGTTTTGGCTCTGCTGATGGACAGCTGCAGAGACTTCTTGGCAGTCAAATAGGACTCGTGCAGCTGATCTTCAGTATCCTGATCTCGAACACTTAGCCTTCGGTATCTGGTGTATTGGCGTCGAGCAGATGCGCAGGATTCACGCAGATCTGCTATTTCTTGCGACCACCAATACACAGACCGCTTAGGAGGCCGTCTTTTGGCGCGAGGCATGGCCGCGTCGCAGATCCGTGTCATGACCCCTTGAGATCGGTGAGCTTCGTCGTTCACCTCCAGAAGCTCAGTAGACTGTAAAGTCCAAGCTTGAACGATAGAAGCCTCCACTAGCAAATCCCTGTCTAATTGCGCCAGCGCCCAGCGCGGAAACCTTGAGACATCACCTGCTTGACCCAAAACCTCTTCTAACTCAGATGAAGGGTAGACCTCAAATCGGATGTAAGGATGATCTGACAAATTCTCCACCTCGTCCACAACACGCCAGTTCCTGACTCGTGATGCAAAGGCAGGGGTGGCAAATGTGAGATCAACTCTAGACCCGCCTCGCCCTCTGACGCAGGTCCAAGCGGAGCCCCTGTTGAGAAGGGTCAGGCCTAGCAACGCCACCCATTCCTCTACTGATTCGCCGCGCGCGTCAGTTTGCGGAGACCCCCACACAACGTTTTTGGCGTTAAAATCCCCGAAAACAACCACCTGGCCCGGTGAGATCCGTCTTACAGCGCCCCCCAAGCGGTCCAGGAATGTCTCAAACTCGCAAAGTGGCTTATTTGGGGAAAAATATACCCCAATCAGAGTAACTTCTCCCCAAACCGCAGCAATGTACCCCGTTCCTCTCTCCCTAACTGACAAAGTCGGAGACTGCGAGCTTGCCGGTACTACCAAGGCTACGGAACCCTCTGTATCCCCCGCCCAGTTAGGTTGGTTCGAGACCCAGTAAGGCTCCGAAGCTACTGCCGCATCGATTGACCACTCCAACATAGATTGTAGGAAGAGATCCTGCGCACCAGTACAGTGGTTGAGGTTCGCCTGGAGGAAACGTATTATGGGAGCCATTGTTATGTTGTTTCCATCGCGTCCTCCTTACGTTTCACTTGCGGCGGCGTCTGGACTGGTGCCGGGCTCTTGCGAGCACCTTTCTTAAAGCCACTTTTAGGAGGCGCACATCTTCTGCCTCCTATCTGGTGATTAGCCGGCCTCTTTGCTTCCTCACATAGTGGGCAATGAGGTTCTTTGTCACACGCTGCAGCCATATGCCCCTGTGCCCCGCACCGAAAGCACAGTTTGCTGCGGTCTACCTCCGATTTGCATTGAGCCCCAGTGTGCCCAATTTCGAGACACCTATAACACTTCATAGGCCTTGGCTCAAGCAACTCCACATGAGCTGAGCTCCACCCAACGAGCAATCGTCCAGCATTGACCAATTTCTGAGCCGCAGCCACCGGACACCGGGCCAAAGTTGAGCCCAGGCCAAATAGGCCTACTCGGATTTCGGTGACCTTCACATACTCCCGAGAGCAACCCCCTGTTTCTGAGATAGCAGTTGAAACATCTTCACTTGTGACGGAATCATCAAGCCCCGAAAGGCGGAGTTCCGCACATTTTGTGGGCCTAGCTACTCGTACGTTCTCAGGCAGGACCTCCTTGAGCTTTGTAGCAAGAAGATTGGCTTTCTCACTACTCTCCTTGCCGGGAACTTCCAGCATCCTGGCTCCGGTGGCCGCCTTTCGGAACTTCAAGCCTGATATTCCGAGACTTTTTAGATCCACCTTTGCCTTTGCCACAGAAAGGACTTTCTCATATGTGAGACCCTCATCAGTCGCCTCCGGTGGTAGGGTGATTACCACTGCATTCGAGCGTGGAGCACGAAGTCTTATCTTTTTTTCCTTATTTTCCTTGGCTTTGGAGGCCTGGGGTGTCTTTTTGCTCTTCGTTTTGCCTCTTCTCACCACCATTGACCATCCTTCGTCCATGTCTGGCACTGATGGAAGAGGTGTGAAGCTTTGAGTAGCTTGAGAGGTATCCAAGCCTCCTTGCTTTTGGACTTTTTTCCCCCTACGCACTGCCTTTTTCGAAGTCGGGACTGCCAACACGTTAACTGGCTCATGCTCACTCATGCCAGACGAGGGCAATTCCACCTGAGCAACCGATAGGCGTGCATCCGCCCTTAATGGAGGACGAAGTCTTCTTTCTGGGAGAAGTCTATTCTCCAGACCTTTTAGTTTAGCATCGATCATGAAACCAATATCGGCCATGATTGATGACTTAAATTCCTCCACGCTACGGTCTGGTTGGGAGGGCGCGGTCGATGTCTTCGTGCTCTCCAAATCTAGCCGAAGTTTGGCCATGTCCTCGCGTAGTGCGTCTACTTCCGTCTGCAACCGGATATTGTCTGCACGTAGTGCAATTGACTCTTCGGTAACAGTTCGTGCGCTCAAGACTGTCACAGCCTCCTGTATCGTTGCAGCCGTTACTTTCAGAGCACGTACAAAGGTGCCCTTGAGATTCCGTGACTTATTTGCAACGTCATTAATCAGTTTGACGCTGCGCTCTACCTCTTTTTTTATTTGCTCAGCAGGCAAGGACGCGATCGAGTTTGGTCCTACCTGAGCGTCCTTTAGCGATTGGCATATTATCTCTTCCGCCATAAGGTCAAGTTCATCTCTCTTTGTTTTGAGGAAATCGGCCTTTGCCTGGGCCAGTCCTACATAGTGGCCAGTAGTTGGCGGGCGGCCCCTGCCACGTTTAGCAGAGCTTTTTACAGCATGTAATGCTTGATTCGCCTTGTCAAGGTTCGATGCCTCTAATGGTCGCTTTTTGCCCCGTGTTATCGAGACAGATCCAGTGGCCGATGAACTTATCACTGTAGAGTCAGTGTCCGACCCTCCTGTAGATTCCTCCATGGACTCCTCGCTTTTTCTTTCTAAATCCTCTAAAGCCTTCTCCGTTGAGTACTTACTGGAGTATGTTTTCCATGAACCTTTTTTAGGTTTTAGGCCTTTGTTGCCCCTTCTACGGTGACTTGGGGTGGAGTTACCTACCCCATTTCCGTTGTCACGTCCTGTTACATTCTGGCCCACCTGGCCATCCTCCCTTTCCGTCAACTTCTCAACATCTATCTCCTCGTCCTTTTTATTAGTCTCCATTTTTGTTCCCACGAGTAGGGTCGAATTACAGACACTCCCCGGGTTACGCCCATCCCGGTCAACTCGAAAGTGGAGTGGGGTATATACTGTGGAGGTCCCCAGGTATCCACAGGTTTTTACGTCTTCGCTGACGGGTTTGATGTCAAGGTTTTCCTTCCGCGGGCCGGCCAATTAAGGCAAGCCCCCCGGTCGCAGCCCCACAACATACCACAAATTAGCCAAATTTGGGTCGTTGAAGTGAGACCGCGGGAACGGGCTGGGGAAGCTGGCTAGAACTCGCCCTTTAAAGGGGTAGTGGCCGTAGCCTGCTCGACAGTAGGTGAGTACACGCCGAGCCCACCCGACATCCATCAGCTGACTTCTCTGCTAAACAGAGAAGCCGCAGAGGAGCCTCCTCATGCTGCTCTTCGTCTGGTCTCTCGCTCCAAGCCTGTCCAGTATGGTAAAACCTATCTGGCATAGCCTTGGAGGTCCTTGGGACGCGCAAACCCCCCCACCACGTCAAGGTGGCAGCACAACGGGGGGGAACCTAACCTAACCTAACCTAACCTAACCTAACCTAACCTAACCTAACCTAACCTAACCTAACCTAACCTAACCTAACCTAACCTAACCTAACCTTTTTTTTTTTTTTTTTTTTTTTTTTTTTTTTTTTTTACGTGGGGAAATCCTCATGGATACCCGTCCGCTGGAGGAGGCCGACGGGTTATGCCGGACTCTTACCGGCTAAAACCCCACGGCACTCCCGCTTCGCCCGAGTGGCAGAGGACTGGGAAACCGGCAGAGCCTTTACTTCCAGTCCCCCACCGGCGACCGCCCACCTTTAGACAGGCCCAGGCAGGACCGCGGAGGGCAGGGAGAGAGGCGCATCGTAATACCAACACTCCTCTCCCTCCACGGTCCTGCCTCCAACTCCTCAACCCCGCTCGGCTGCGGAGGATAGGGAGAGCGGCGCATCGCAATACCGACACTCCTCCTCCCCCGCAGTCCCACCTTTTTCGTGAGCTGAGGGCAAAACCCTCCTCTCACGGCCCGCAATGTTTTTTAACGAGGTTGTCTCCTCGCCCGCAATATTTTTTATAGAGGTTGTCTCCTCGCAGCCCGGCCATTTAAGGCAAGGCCCCCGCCCCCGAAGGATTACGGTATACTTCCACGCTACGCCAGCACTCTAAAAGTAGAGCGAGGCGTGCGCCCGTATGCGTGTCTGTGACTTAACCCAGAACACGCATACCTCCCGCTTGTCGGGTATTCGCCGCGAGTCAATTATATCCCACAAGGAGATATAATTGACAAGCGCCCAGGATGCACCGGCCAAAAGATGCTGCTGTTCCCTCCAGACGTATCCAAAGGGACAAGCAGCAGTTTGGCGCACGAGGAGGAACCCGACTTGCATCCCAACCTAACCTAACCTAACCTAACCTAACCTAACCTAACCTAACCTAACTAACTCAAAATGTAAAGACAGAACAAAAGGCAGAGCCGAAGCCAATAGCCCTGAGAGGAAAGATGGCTCGTCTTCGAAGAAATCAAAGACATCGAGAGCCGAACTATCTAAGAGGCAAAAGGCAACGGCGTCCAGGGGCTCTTCTGAAAAATCAGCCAAGGCGTCGCGAACAAAGACATTGGGAAGATCGGATCTGAATGTCCCAGCCACTCCGCGGACCGAGTCTCTGACTAAGGAGGACGAAGATCCAGAACTAAGGGACACGGTTGGGGTTGTTGAAAAACTGGAACAGGCAGGCGCCGCCGGGATGACAAAGGCGGTCGAAAGCTATAGCAGCAATGCCCCGAGGGACCCAACCGATGCTCTGGAGAAGCCTCTGGAGGCCTCAACTCCGCTTCACAAAATGGCCTCCCAACCACCACCAGCAGCCTCAGTGCTCGCGGGAAACGAATTACCGGCACCACCCAAATTTAAATTCAGGGCACCAAGCTCGGACTCCAGTCTGCTAAGAATCAAAGCCCAGATAAGGCAGGCCAAGACTTCACAGTTAGCTGCGACTCTGGCGGCGCAAACTGAGCCTAATACTGATCACGAGGAATCCATCAAAAGCAGCAGAGACAGCTCTATGCACTCCCTAATAATGACAGGAGGCGGATTGCTGAGCGAACTGCCAAGGCAAGCTAACTCAGTGCTGCAAGAGGCTAAGACGGAACTAGAAAAGTCAGGAAACCTAAAAAGAGACATTCGTGACAATGTGGTCTCGGCTCTACAAACCCTCTATGAGATGGTCCTAAGGCTAGCGGACTCGCGTAATCGCCACATGGCTGAACTCCACAAAAGGTCTGCTCAGTTCGAGAAACAGATAGCGTCGGCGGAAACCAGACATAGCCGTAATCTGGAGGCGGCCATAGCAAAGGTGGAGGACCTTAAATTTCAAAACGAAAGGATCTTGAAGGAGACAGATTCAATCTACCGTTATCTCTCTTTTGAATTACAAGATGTGCCAAAAGATATCAAAGCACTCTTATCAGCATCAGAGGACAAGAAAACTCATAGAAACTACACCACGGTCTCAGCTGAGCGCCCCGACTCTCCGGATCTATCACCTTGCCCAGCAGTTGAAGGCATCCAGCTTATCCAGGACTCGGTGACAAAGCTGAGAGAGGAAGTCAAGGAAAATATAGATGTAGTGTACACCCATTGTTTGAACTGCGTGTCAATACGCGATTCGGACACCAAACATTTTAAATACCCAACCTCCTCATCCAACATTCAAGGAAGTGCCACAACGGATCGACCCTCACCCATGCACGGCGACAAGGACCAGCGCACGAAATATCAGTCCGGAAACGCTGCGCCGTCAAAAGCACCAATATCCTATGCCGACGCACTTAGGAGGCCCAATTTCCCACTTATGGTGGAATCGATAGACCCCAGAGACACAAGCGAAATGGTCCTCGACAAGGTCAAAACCGGAGTTGATCTGGTTGAGCTGGGCATTGGTGTGAACACCGTAAGGAAAGCTAGAAACCAGAAGATTATTTTCGGTTGCGAGTCCGAAGATGACCGAGGCATACTGCACGAAGCAATCAAGCAATTGGAAAAGCTGACCGTCACGCAGCCACAAACAAAGGATCCTCTGCTGAAAATAGTGGGGATAACAAACGACATAACAAACAGCAAAGTCGAGGAAGGTCTCATCAAGCAGAACTCCAGGATGATAGATGGCATCTCCCCGCAGGATGTAAGGATGAAAGTCCTAAGAAGAACCAAAGGTAGAACCAACATAACATCTAACATCATCCTGCAAGTTAGTCCAAAAGTTTGGTGTCGCCTTAAGGACCAAAAAATACGTATCGGTTACCAGGTACTTCCAGTTGTCGACCAGTCACCCGTAACACAGTGCTACCGATGCATGGGTTTCGGGCACCTAGCTCGAGATTGCAAATCACCTACATCTAGGTGTGGATTTTGCTCAGGTACACACGATACCCGCGAATGCCATAATAGAGATGGGGTACCATATTGCATTAATTGCGGAAACAATAAACACAGGAGTGACGGAGCCCACGCAGCGTACAGCGCATCGTGCCCTGAGTGGCAAAAATGGGACAGATTGGCGCGATCCTCAGTGAGTTATTGCTAAGGGCAACCCAATAGCTTTGACAGAACCCACAACCGAAGGTAACCGCAAAAGAAAAGTTTACAAATTTGCTCAGATAAACTTGGGTCGAGGACAGGCAGCGGCAGAGGAGTGCTATTCAGCAGCCGAAGCTCAAAAAATCTCTATTATACTATTACAAGAACCATACATTGGCAGTAAAGCACATGTAACATCCCGCCATAGAGTTATTCAAAAATTCACCACTAACGTGGAAAATCCAGTCAAATCGGCAGTCATCGTCGTGGACCCCAATCTTACCATTGTCGAAAATCAAAACCTAATTAGTGAAACCATGGTAGGCATTAAGGTAACTTTAGGTAATCATAACCTAGGCATTGTAAATGTATACCTAAATGGAGACGATGACATTGAACAAGACTTTATCAAGATCTCACAAATCATCGACGGGTTGGACACTGAACAAGTATTACTAGCTGGCGATTTTAATGCCAAAAGCCCCTGGTGGGGCTGCGAGGCGGAGGACAGAAGGGGAACAGTGGTTGTAGAAGCACTGGCAAACATGGGTATGTCGGTACTAAATCAAGGAACAACGCCCACCTTCAGCGTTATAAGGAACAATCGAAACTACACGAGCATAGTGGATGTTACAGCATGCACATATAACTTGCTAAGTAAAGTTACAAACTGGAGGGTTGACACAACGTTCGCTCCGCTGTCAGACCATGATGCGGTACTGTTTCAGATACACACCCAAACCGAAAAAAGCCCTTCCCAGCCTAGGAAGTCTACTCGCAGATTTAACACCAGCAAAGCAAACTGGGAAAAATTCAGAGAAGAACTTGAGAAGGAAACAGCTATGAGAAATTTAAGCGTTAAATCCATAGACGAAACAGAAACTGCGGAAGCACTAGAGGCCAAAGTAAACCACTTAACTCAATCTATACAAACAGCATGTGAAAAATCAATGACCCAGATATCCGACAAGGTACCAAATAAAAACCCGTGGTGGACAGAAGAATTAAGCACAAAAAAGGAGGCAGTGATAAGATTGAGACGCAAAATTAAACACGCTAACCCCAGGAGGAAACCTTACGTAATTGCGGAGTATCTAGACACAAAAGAAGAATATAAACGGCTAATCACGGAAACTATTACGAGTAGTTGGAAAGACTTTTGCACTAAGCAGGAAAAGGAGAACATGTGGCAGTGCATATACAGAATAATAAGGAAAAGTGGAAAGAACGAAGAAGATAAGCTCCTAAAGCCAAGGCCAGGCAGCGATATCCTCACACCAGAAGGATCAGCAAAACTACTCGCCGATGTGTTCTTTCCATGTGATTCTCCATTGACTGATTCCGACGAACATAAACAAATCAGAGACGAATCTGAGGAAATCAAAAGGAACCTAAAAACTGAAAACATTGATGATCCAATTAAGTTCACTGCTGTCGAAATCTCAACAATCTTCAAAAACATGAGCCCCAAAAAAGCACCTGGAGGCGACGGTCTTACATCGGACATCTGCAATAAAGTATTTCTATCACAGCCTGACCTATTGACTTGTATCTTCGATCGTTGTCACCAAATGGGATACTTCCCTAAAACCTGGAAAAGTGCAACAGTGAGAGTAATCCCTAAACCAGGGAAAGACGACTACTCCCTACCCAAATCATATAGACCCATTGGACTACTACCAATATTGGGGAAAGTCCTTGAAAAACTCTTTGTAAATAGAGTTCTATGGGAACTGGGAAGCAGGAATAAGCTCAGCCGTCGGCAATATGGATTTATGCCTCAGAGAAGCACAGAAGACGCTCTTTTTGACGCTTTTGATCTGGTAAAACAGGGACTAAGGAGCAAGGAAATAATTGTACTGGTTTCACTGGACATTGAAGGCGCGTTCGACAACGCGTGGTGGCCTGCAATCATAAAACAACTTGCCTATAAAAACATCAACAAGGCCACTCTTAACCTGATATGTAGTTACCTATCTAACAGGACAGTGGTATTAAATTATGCGGGTCATCAAACGCAGAAGAGCACAAACTCGGGCTGCATACAGGGCTCAACATGTGGACCACTACTGTGGAACGTACTCCTGGACTCCCTACTTTGTCAATGTGAGAATATTAATGTACACGTCCAAGCTTTTGCTGACGACATTCTCATAATTGCAAAAGGACATACAGGACAGGAAATTGAACACAAGATCAACACAGCCTTGCAAAATATTTGCTCGTGGGGCAAAAAGCACAAAATGAACTTTGCCTCACATAAAACCCAAGCAATCTTGATCACGAAAAAACTCAAATATGACGCACCACGACTCGTAATGGACGGAACTCAGATAAACTTTAGTGATCATCTAAAGATCCTAGGCCTGACAATAGACAGACAGGTCAATTTCGTCAAACATATCGAAGCGCAATCCACCAAAGCAATCAATATCTATAAAATGGTAATAAAAACGGCTAAAGCACAATGGGGACTAAACTCCGACATACTTCGAACTATATACTTGACGGTAATAGAACCTACAATTCTTTATGCAGCCAGTGTCTGGACAACGACAGCTAGTAAAGCCCTAATCAGGAAAAGACTGGACAAAATCACACGACTATTCAGCATTATTATTAGCAAGGCTCACCGCACCACCTCGCTAATCTCAAGTGCAATCCTTTCGAGAGTATTTCCATTAGACCTCAGAGCAATAGAACATAAAGAATTATATCAGGTCAAAAGAGGCAAGCCGTTGGAAGAACTACCAGGTCGCAAGTTAGAAACACGAGTCAGCCCATTCAAACTTCCACATCCTGCCAATCGAATTGAAATTAGTTACAAACTGGTAAACAGCCAAGACGACATTGAGAAAATTGAAAACGACTGGCCGCGAATTTACACAGACGGCAGCAA
>CAMYPC010000042.1:17500-37500 GCA_947284805.1 Coleophora flavipennella | reverse complement strand
AGAGCCCCCCCGCCACGACAAGGCAAGGAACCCGTTGGGGGGGAACCTAACCTAACCTAACCTAACCTAACCTAACCTAACCTAACCTAACCTAACCTAACCTAACCTAACCTAACCTAACCTAACCTAACCTAACCTAACCTAACCTTTTTTTTTTTTTTTTTTTTTTTTTTTTTTTTTTTTTTTTTTTTTTTTTTTTTTTTTTTTTTTTTTTTTTTTTTGTTTCGTGGAGGAAACTCATTTACGAGTTCAACCAACCACTCGGGGAAGAGCGACTGGGATATGTGGGACTCGCCCGCCTTCTGCGGGAATACCCACTAAAACCCCCACGGTTTACATTCAACCGCCTTAATAGGGGGCGCCATGGGAAGTGCGTTAGCATCCATCCACAGCACCCCCGGCGGCTGGCTCAGCAAATGCCGTGCCCCCTCACGTAATGGGGCGACCAGTAAACTTGGTCGCTCCACACATGTGCACCGTGCAATGCGAAGTGGGGTTCCCCGACCCCACCCCGCTGGTGTCACTTAGGTTGGAGGAAGGAGGTGGGCATACCTCCTCCTTCTACCACCCGGACGTCTTCTTCGAAGACGGTCAGCAGAAGCTGCGTCTTCTCTTTCCCGCTCTGCGGTCTCCTTCTGCAAGATTACGTCCTCACAGAAGGACACCATAGCCCCCCAGGCCGTCTCACCACTGACCATGGCTTGGACTACACTTGGCAGGGACAAGTCACTTCCCACAATGGCCACAAGCGAGCGACGCCGCTGATCCCACGCCGAGCATACCTCAAGGGTATGCTGCGCCGTGTCCTCAGCAGCGCCACACTCGTGACATTGGGGCGTCGGCTCTCTGATAGCCACTCGGTGCAGGTACCCACCGAAGCATCCGTGCCCCGTTAGCACCTGCACCAAGCGGAATGTTAAGGCGCCGTGTCTCCTCTCAGTCCACTCTGGAAGGACCGGCCTGACCGCCTCTATGGTGCGAACTCCATACTCAGGAGTCGCGAGGCCATCTGCCCATTCCCGAAGCAAAGCTCTTCTTCCCACGTGCCTGACGTGGGCAACCTCTTCCGGAGCGATGGGATCGCCCCTGGCCCTCCTCGTTGCTACGAACTGATAGACGGCGGCGAGGATCCTCGCCTCTAGCTCCCAAGGAGGAGTACCAGCTAAAAGGCACGCTGCTGCCCAGGAAATCGTCCGGTATCCACGGATCGCTCTGATTGCCATAACCCGCTGCGGTCTAACCTAACCTAACCTAACCTAACCTAACCTAACCTAACCTAACCTAACCTAACCTAACCTAACCTAACCTAACCTAACCTAACCTAACCTAACCTAACCTAACCTAACCTAACCTAACCTAACCTAACCTAACCTAACCTAACCTAACCTAACCTAACCTAACCTAACCTAACCTAACCTAACCTAACCTAACCTAACCTAACCTAACCTAACCCAGTCGCGCGCCACCCCCCGCGCAATACGGTCGCTGCCAGCGCTGCTCCGCGCTCGGATTTTGTTTTAAAAATCACTAAAAAATGGATTTTGTGAAGTTATAGTGACGTACGATACATCGTTACACGCGGAGAGTGACGAGGTATCTTTTGGTGTAAAGAACTTTTTCGACGATTTCCCAGAAAAAATGTTATTCATCAAAAAGTGCATTTTTCAAAAATTTTAAAACTTTCACCTCGTACGGCACCTTATTTGGATCGGTGACCTACTGGTTTTTTGGTGCGGAAACATCGGTGCGGTAAAGGACTACATTGCTGCCAACTTCTGGATTTTTCCCTTCAGCGGGGGCGGAGCCACATCTGAAAACATCAAAAACCACGTGGCACGAGGTCGCAGATCCAGGGGCGTGCGGCTACTTTTGGAGGTGCCATTTTCTTCGAGCAGCCTGACATAATACTTCGCCGTTTAGTCCGACAAGTTTTCTCAAGCGGTTCGTGTTTTATAAACTTTTTAATTTTTTTGAAATTTTTGAACATTTATATCTCTTTTTTGGGAGTGGTGACACCATATTTTTAAAGTCTCAAAAAATACTTCTAACTGAGCCTAATATGTGGTCAAAAAATTTCGACACCTTTAAGATAAAAGTTTTTGACTTATGAATTTTTGAAATTTCGTACCTGACACGTGGCCGAAGAAGGAGAATTTCTGGAAGCACCAAAATACTTTCAAAATTTTACATTTTAAGTATACTGAGGACTGACGGTGAAAAAATTCTGTTTTTTGTCTTTTATTTCACTTTTTTCTGTGTTTTTTGTAAATTTTTTGTGTTTTTTGCTTGTGTTAAATTAGGTTTTAAATTATATTTTACTTGTGTAGCCTTACCCTATAGCTCTTGCTGAGCCCTTTAAAACGAGCCCAAACTCGGCCTGATTCGACCAGGGGAAACGGAGATAGGAGCAGTATAAACTTTTGTCGGCCATCTTGGCGGCCATCTTGAAAATTTTCTTTTTCAAATTACTCCAGGAGATTTTATCGTAGAAGGACGCGGTTTTTTGTGTCTGCATCAGGAGCAGTGATACTATCGTGTTAAAGAGTCAAAACTCTATGTAGAGCACCAAAAAATTAGAACCCGTCTCAGTGTTTAATACGACGCTCCTAAGCACGCTTGTATCACTGGTCTTTTTCCCGTCCTTCTACGATCAAAACTGACCTCAAAAAATCACTTTCTGTCCGTGGCCGCCATTTTGGCCGCCATATTGGAAATATAAAAAGTCCCGTATCTCCGGAACCACTGCACCGATTCTGACGCGACTTTTTGTGGACTAAAGGGCTCAGCAATAGCTACCTTTTTATTAATAGAGATTGACTCTATGTAGAGTTCTGACTCTTTTTAGATTTTACTTTTATTTTATTTTTGTATTTTTTGACTATTTGAAATTGTATTTATAAAAATGGTAATGATTACTACCTCAGGGTAGAGTATACGTCACCAAACAGGGACTCTACGTAGAGCATTATATTAAATTGACCGAGGTCTTTTCAGACGTTGAGTAAGTTAATTAATATTATCTCTGCTATATTGTTTTGCTTTATTGTTGATTCTGCATATGACCGAGCCTTATTGGGCCCCACATAACAACTCTATATTAATTATATTATTACTGTTTTCTTTTACAATTTGTTAGAGTTAGGTATTTGACTACAATTTCTTTAAACACTATATAGTGATTGTTTGATATTGATTGAGTGACTTGGTAGAGTCAACCCTAAATCCACCTTATTTTACTGTTTTCTTGTGTTACTAATATTAGGTTACCTTATTATTTTATCTTTTACTGTATATTGTTATAATCACAGACGCATACCTCCAGAATGTTTTCACTCAGGACTCCCCCCAAAGGCACTGGTGCCGACTGCAAAAAGTCGCCTCCGAAACCCGGATCAGGAAATAATGTTAGGCGAAGCATCGGGGAATGGGAGTCCTCGAAAACTGACTCGACCTCCAAGACACTAAATTCGACCAAGCAGGTCAGCTCCAAACTGAGCTCGTCGATCACTGAAAAAAGTACAGCCTCCCTGGACAGTAAAGGCAAGACATATGAAAGCCGCACAGCCGAAGCGAAAGCTTGTCTGCTGACTGGCAAACTTAACCTGGGTGCTTCTCGAAACCTTAAGACGGATATCAAAAACAGTATTACCGAGGCTCTGGACCGTCTTTACCATCTGGTAAAGGAGGCTGAGGCAGCCTCAAAAATGCCGGGCGTGAGCGGCGTCGGTGGGGCCTCGGGAACACATGGAGAGAAGGGGAGGACAGTGGAGGTAGAGCCGGAGGCGTCCGTCTCCGACGCTACCTTCATGATCAACTCCGAGCCCAGCTTGACAAGCCGTCTCGAGGAGCACTCTAGGTTAATAATAGAGAACACCAAGCGGATGGAAGAGTTGAAAAAGTCCCTGGAGGATCAAAGGGAAGCTATGGAGCAAGCCAGAAGCTACGCAAGTGTAGCCGCAACAGAAAGCGTTAAGTCCATTCCCAACGCGAAAACGATCCACTCCATAGTGGTTACCTCCAGGGACGAAACTGAGACCGGGGAGGAAGTTCTGAATAAAGTCAGAAAAGTGATTGATGCCAAAGAAGGCTGGGTAAGAGTGGAAAGAATTAGAAAAGCAAAGGACCGGAAAATTGTCATGGGTTTCGAAACGAAAGAGGAGAGGAAGAAAGTGGTAGACAGATTAGGCAAAGAAGGAACGGCTCTCAGCGTCGAGGAGGTGAAAAACAAGGATCCGTTGGTGATTCTCAAGGACGTGCTGCAGATGAACACTGACGACGATGTTCTAAAAGCCTTGAAGAATCAAAACCGAGGTGTTATTCGCGACCTCGACGCTGAGGAAGATCGTATGGAGATTAGGTATAGGAGGAGAACGAGAAACCCCCACACCTGCCACATAGTGATGAGTGTGTCGCCAATTATTTGGCGAAGGGTGATCGAAAAAGGGTTTGTTCACATTGATCTCCAGCGTATCGTTGCCAAAGATCACTCCCCTTTGGTACAGTGCACACGCTGCCTGGGGTATGGGCACGGCAGACGGTTCTGCAAAGAGCCGGCTGACCTGTGCAGCCACTGCGGCGGCCCCCACCTCAGTGCGGAGTGTGAACACAGGCTTACCGGTGCCCCAGCCGAGTGTCGGAATTGCGTCAGGGCTAAGCTCCAGCACACGGACCACAACGCCTTCAGCCAAAATTGCCCAACGCGTTTGAAGTGGGACGGGCTGGCTCGAATGTCCGTGGCTTACTGCTGAGGGCGTCCCTGGCGACTTCACCCATTACAGCGTGATACAGTCCAACCTCCAACGCAAAAAATTGGCTACATATGAACTGCTCACGGAGGCAAAGAAGCGTAAAACAACAGTAGCGCTCCTACAGGAGCCATATGTGGGCCGAGAGAAGGAAATGAGGAGTCACAAAGGAGTAAGAATCTTCCAGAGCACTGGTACAGGAGACGGGACTGTTAAGGCAGCAATAGCTGTCTTCGACCCCGACGTTAATGTCAAACAGTACCCGAAACTCACCACCAATAACATCGTGGTGGTGGGGATCCAAACCAGTGCCTGGGAGATAACGCTCGTATCCCTCTATTTCGAACCGGAGCCAGAGCCGCTCGGCCCATATTTGGCCCACCTGAAAGCAATAGAGCAAGAGTTAAAACCTAAAAAATTAATAGTTGGAGGCGACGTGAACGCTAAGAATATCTGGTGGGGAAGCCCGTCACCTGACTACAGGGGAGATGATGTATTAGGAGCTCTCGGAGAGCTAGAGCTGCACATCCTCAATAGGGGGGATACTCCGACCTTCGACACTGTGCGTGGGGGAAAGCGCTACTGCAGCCACGTCGATATAACGGCCTGTTCGACAGACGTGCTGGACTTGGTAGCTAACTGGGAAATTGCTGAAGATCTTACGAGTTCGGACCACAACGGCATCGTCTTCGATATAAGATTGCAAAAATCAACAGGCATTAAAATATCTAGGACGACCAGGAAATATAATACCAAAAAGGCAGACTGGTCAAAGTTTCGAGAAAAACTGAACGAGTCCATGCTTGTATACAAAGTTATAAAAACGGAAGTAGAGGAAATAAGTGCAGTGGAGCAAATTGATAAAATGGCAGATAACCTAACAAAAGCTATACAAGATGCCTGCACACAATCAATGCCTCTTAAAAAATCCAAAGAAGACTTGAAGACATTGCCGTGGTGGTCCGAAAAACTCGCTGACCTGAAAAAAGAAGTAGCTACCAAGAAACGCAGAATAAGGTGTGCCGCTCCGGTCCGCAGGTCGAAGGTCATTGAGGAATACGTCAAACAAAAGGAGGAGTATGAACAGGAGGCAGCCAAAGCTCAGACCGAGAGCTGGAAGGAGTTCTGCTGTAAGCAGGACAGGGAAGGGGTCTGGGAGGGGATCTACAGGGTGATAGGAAGGACAACGCGCAGAGATGAGGAGTTGCCACTGGAGAAGAATGGAGAGGTATTGGACGCAAAGGGTTCCGTCAAATTACTTGCGGAAACTTTTTACCCAGAAGACCTCACAACCAGTGACAGCACCTCACACAGCCAAACCAGGTCGACAGCCGAAAGCATAAACGCTGGAGAACAAGATGTTCTGTGTGATCCACCCTTTACCATGGCTGAACTGGAACAGGCAAGCGAGTCCTTCAACCCAAAAAAGGCCCCTGGCGTGGACGGTCTCACTGCCGACATATGCTGTCAGGCTATAAACAACAACCCTGACCTCTTCCTTGCCTTCCTCAATAAATGTCTAGAGCACTATTACTTTCCGAAAACCTGGAAGAAAGCAGTGGTCATTGTTCTAAGAAAACCCGGGAAAGGAAGCTACACCACCCCTAAAGCTTATAGGCCCATTGGACTGCTGCCCGTGCTGGGTAAGATTTATGAAAAAATGTTGGTGGCCCGTCTCAAGTTTTATATACTGCCGAGGATCAGCACCAGTCAGTACGGGTTCATGCCACAGAGGAGCACTGAGGACTCCCTCTATGATCTGATGCAATACATTCAAAGCAAGTTGGACAAAAAGAGAATTGTAACATTGGTGTCATTGGACATAGAGGGGGCCTTTGACAACGCCTGGTGGCCTGCCATAAGGATCCGACTGGCTGAAGAAAGGTGCCCCTTAGGCTTGAGACGGGTCATCGACAGCTACCTCAATGACAGAATGATCATGGTGAGGTATGGAGGGGAGGAGTATAGCAAACCAACGAATAAAGGATGCGTCCAAGGCTCCATCGGCGGTCCAATATTATGGAACATCCTGTTAGACCCCCTCCTGAAAAGCCTTAAGATAAAAGGTTGCCACTGCCAGGCATTCGCAGACGACGTCGTCCTAGTCTTTGATGGTGATACGGCAGGGGAAGTGGAAGGAATTGCCAATGCCGCTCTCACGCATGTTCTGGGGTGGGGTGTCGAGAATAAGCTTAGGTTTGCCGCAAATAAGACATCAGCAATGACAATAACTAAAAAGCTCAAATATGACACACCACGCCTGAGCATGGGGGGGATCGACATTGGCATGTCCAAGGAAATCAAAATGTTAGGTGTCACCATAGACGAGAAATTGACTTTCAATACCCACGTCGCGAATGCCTGCAAGAAAGCAATCAACGTATATAAGCAGTTGGCAAGGGCAGCAAGAATAAGCTGGGGTCTCCACCCGGAGATAATTAGAACAATCTACGTGGCAGCAATAGAGCCCATTGTATTGTACGCCGCGAGTGTCTGGGCATCGGCAGCTAACAAACTGTTAACCATAAGGCAACTCGCTACGGTCCAGCGTGGAGTGGCCCAGAAGATGTGTAAGGCATACCGCACGGTCTCCCTGAACTCCGCACTGGTCCTAACCGGGATGCTCCCCCTTGATCTCCGAGTCCGAGAGGCGGCCTCGCTATACGAGGCCAGGAGGGGGTTACCCCGGCAGGAACTGGGAGACAGGGAGGTCGAACGGATGGCCCCGGCTATTAAGATGCCACATCCAGCAGAACGCGAAAGCCTGGAGATCGTGCGCCTGGCCAACCAGGAACAAGTGGATGAACACAACAACCTTGAAATTCGAATATTTACGGATGGGAGCAAGCTTGAGGGCAAGGTGGGCGCCGCTTTATCTGTATGGAGAGATGGGGCTGAGATCGGGGCCCTCAAGCTTGCTCTACCTAAGTATTGCACGGTCTACCAGGCTGAGCTGTTGGCAATAAACAGGGCAACAACAATGGCAAATAAGTATGAGGCCTCCTCATTTGGAATCATCAGCGACTCAATGGCGGCACTCCTGACAGTTAGGAACCCCAACTGCCTCCATCCCTTAGCGGTAGAAGCCAGGGATAACATTAAATCCCTATCCCGTCAGAACAAAACTGTGATTTTATTCTGGATAAAGGCTCACGCGGGGTTGGAGGGCAACGAGAGGGCCGACCTACTCGCCAAGGAAGCTGCTGTGGGTTCCAAGAGGAGGCCAGATTATGACATGTGCCCGGTCTCATTCGTCAGGCGAGGCATACGTACGGCCTCGCTTGACGAATGGAATCATAGATATAAAACCGGAGATACTGCCTCAGTAACTAAGTTGTTCTTCCCCGACGCTAAAGCGGCGTACAATATAATCCGCAAGATCAGAATCAGCGGCACCAGTGCGCAAGTGTTGACGGGGCACGGTGGGTTCTCCGAATACTTGAATCGTTTTAAGTGTAAGGGGAGCCCATCGTGCATCTGTGATCCTGAAGTTGACGAGTCAGTCCTCCACATTTTGCTGGAATGCCCTGTACACGCCGTTGAAAGACTTAACCTAGAGAACAAATTAGATGTACAGCTAAAATCAGAAAATATAGCGGAAATAATGAGAAGTAAAGATAGGGAAAAGTTTTTAGAATACTGTATAAAAATAGCAAATATTGTTATAAAAAGGAATAAAAGCGCATAAGTAAATATGCTGACATAATATAATGTAGTATATTAGAGTTTAGCATAGTCTATAAAGATGATATATATATAAATAGATGTAAGTAACAGTTATATAAAAATAAATGTAAGAATATATAAAGTAAGAAAGATAATAATGTAAAATAAAGAAACTGGCTGTGTACTGCATCACTGACCCCAAAATAAAGAATAAAACAAAAAGAAGTAGCATAGACCAAATTAGATGGGAGTCCCACCCATAAAAGTACTGAAAGGCGATGGATGCAAGAAAGATTAAGTATGAGGAATAAAAGTGCGAGAGGAATAAAAGCGAGAACTGGTATGAAAGAGTAAATTAGACTTAGAAAGACTCCGATAACGTTGGAGGTAGAAGTAAAAAAAAAAAAAAAAAAAAAAAAAAAAAAAAAAAAAAAAAAAACCTAACCTAACCTAACCTAACCTAACCTAACCTAACCTAACCTAACCTAACCTAACCTAACCTAACCTAACCTAACCTAACCTAACCTAACCTAACCTAACCTAACCTAACCTAACCTAACCTAACCTAACCTAACCTAACCTAACCTAACCTAACCTAACCTAACCTAACCTAACCTAACCTAACCTAACCTAACCTAACCTAACCTAACCTAACCTAACCTAACCTAACCTAACCTAACCTAACCTAACCTAACCTAACCTAACCTAACCTAACCTAACCTAACCTAACCTAACCTAACCTAACCTAACCTAACCTAACCTAACCTAACCTAACCTAACCTAACCTAACCTAACCTAACCTAACCTAACCTAACCTAACCTAACCTAACCTAACCTAACCTAACCTAACCTAACCTAACCTAACCTAACCTAACCTAACCTAACCTAACCTAACCTAACCTAACCTAACCTAACCTAACCTAACCTAACCTAACCTAACCTAACCTAACCTAACCTAACCTAACCTAACCTAACCTAACCTAACCGTTGTTGTGTCGCTGAAGGCTCCAGGAGGGAAGGTCTCAATTGCATCCACTACGCTGGCTGGCATTTGTTGACACTGACAATTAATTACATTTAAAACGCCCAGGACGCCCTTAGCAATACGCCACAGTCATTCGTGCCAGCCCGTCCCATTTCAGACGGACCGGGCAACTGAAGCTAAAGGCGTTATGATCGTTGTGGTCCAATTTTGCCTTTATGCAGTTGCGGCAAGAGGGTGGGGTGCCGGCGAGCCTGTCCGCACACTCTGCGCTGAGGTGGGGGCCGCCGCAGTGGCTGCAAAGGTCAGCCGGTTCCCTACAGAACCGCCTGCCGTGCCCGTACCCCAGGCAGCGCGTACATTGGACCAGCGGGGAGTGGTCCTTGGCGACGATCCGTTGGAGATCGATACGGACGAGCCCTACCTCTGTCACCCTTCGCCAGATGGTAGGCGATACACTTACCACTATGTGGCAAGTGTGAGGGTTTCTGGCTCTCTTCCTGTACTTGATCTCCAACCGATCATCCCCAGCGTCCAGCCCATGAAAAATGCCCCGGTTCTGGTTTCTCAGGGCCTTGATAACGTCTTCATCCGTATTGGCCTGAAGGACGTCCCTGAGAACCACTAGCGGGTCCTTATTCTTCATCTTCTCGACGCTGAGGGCCGTTTCCTCTCTTCCCAGCCGGTCCATGATCTTGTTTCTGTCCTCTTTTGTTTCGAACCCCATAACTATCTTTCTATCTTTAGCCTTTCTGACTCTCTCTATTTTAATCCATCCTTCCTTGGCGTCGACTGCCTTTCGGACTTTGTCGAGTACCTCCTCCCCGATTTCGTTGTCGTCCTTGGAGGTGACCACAATTGAATGCAAAGTTTTAGGCTCAGGTTGCGATTTGCCACTCTTCGTTGCGGCTATGCTCGCATAACTTCTAACCTGCTCTACGGTCATTTTGTGGTCCTCCAAGGACTCTTTTAATTTTTCCATCGTTTTTGTGTTCTCTTGCAAGAGCCTTGAGTGCTCCTCGAGACGTGCGATGATGTTGGGGTCAGAGTTGACCATAAAGGTAGCGTCGGAGGCAGACGCCTCCGGCTCTACCCCGGCCACCCTCTGCCCTTCTTTTTGCGTCCCCGAGGCTTCCCCGACCACCTCAACCACCGGTAACTTGGAGGCAGCCTCTGCTTCCTTCACCAGGCGGTAGAGCCGGTCAAGGGCCTCGGTGATGTTGTTTTTAATATCTGTTTTGAGGTTCCGAGAAGCACTCAAGTTAAGTTTTGCAGTCACGAGGCAAGCCTTGGCTTCAGCTGTGCGGCTCTCGTATGTCTTGGCTTTACTTCCCGGGGAGGCTCTACATTTTTCAGCAGATTTGGCGGCCTGATTCGTGATGTTCGATGGCCTTGTCGATCCAGGGTTGAAGGTCTCCCATTTGTCGATGCTACGCCTAACACTGTCTTTTGGTCCAGCTTTAGTCATCGGTGACTTTTTAAAGACAGTGCTGAACACCCTCAATCCAAAAAAGGCTCCCGGTCTCGACGGCTTCACGGCAGACATATGCCGGAATGCGGTGAGTAACGACCCCGAACTGTTCCTTGGAATCCTCAACAAATGCCTCGAATATCGATGTTTCCCTACACAATGGAAGGAGGCCATAGTGATAATTTTGAAAAAGCCCGGCAAAGCAAGCTACACAGTCCCCAAATCTTACAGGCCAATTGGCCTTTTACCAATATTCGACAAAATCTACGAAAAGATGTTAGTAGCCCGGCTAAAATATCACCTTCTGCCAAAAATGAGCACCCGCCAGTACGGTTTCATGCCCCAGAGAAGTACCGAGGACTCCCTCTATACCCTTATGCAGCACATCCGCAACAAATTAAGTCAAAAGAAATTAATTACTCTAGTTTCTTTGGACATAGAGGGAGCCTTCGATAACGCCTGGTGGCCTGCAATGAGACTGAGACTGGCGGAGGAACAATGCCCTAAAAACATTAGGCAAATCTTCGACGATTACTTCACTGACAGAAAGATGACGGTGAGGTATGGAGGCGAAGAAGCAACCATTAGCTCAACAAAGGGCTGCGTCCAGGGGTCCATAGCTGGCCCTATCCTATGGAACCTCCTTCTCGATCCGTTACTGAAAAGTCTGGAGCACAGGGGTGACTACTGTCAGGCCTTTGCTGATGATATAGTGCTTGTTTTTGATGGGGATACGGCTCACGAAGTAGAAAATCGAGCGATGGCTACCCTTAGGCATGTCGAGGAGTGGGGTGCAAACAATAAACTTAAATTCGCTGCGCAAAAGACCAACGCAATGGTTATTACCAAAAAATTAAAATATGACACCCCACAACTCAGCATGGGAGGGGTTAATATTCAAATGACCGATGAAATTAAATTATTGGGCCTAACAATAGATAGCAAGCTGACCTTCAATAGACATGTAACCAACGTATGCAAAAAGGCCATCGCGGTCCAGAAGCAACTCACCAAGGCTGCGAAGGTCAGCTGGGGCCTAAACCCTGAGGTCATCAGAACTATTTATACTGCAACAGCAGAACCCATCATAACGTACGCTGCCAGCGCTTGGGTACAAGCTACGTCAAAACTAGGGGTCATCAAGTGTCTTAACGCAGTGCAGAGAGGCTATGCACAAAAAATGTGTAAAGCCTACAAAACGGTATCGTTGAACTCTGCACTGGTCTTGGCTGGGATACTCCCACTAGACCTGCGAATACGCGAGGCTGCCTCTCTGTACGAGGCAAGGAAGGGGCTGCCCCGGCCAGAGCTTAGAGACAGGGAGATCGAACGAACAGCTACAGCCTTGGACTCCCCGCACCCTGCAGATCATATAGGCCTGGAGTTCATATGCTTGGCGGACCAGGAACAACTAGACTCCCACAGAAATGTGGAACTTCAAATCTACACTGACGGCAGCAAGATTGAGGGCAAGGTCGGTGCCGCACTATCCATGTGGAATACTGCGACCGAGTTAAAAGCTCTCAAACTTGCTTTGCCGTCATACAGTACGGTCTACCAAGCTGAGCTCCTGGCCATATGTAAAGCAACGCGGGAGATATTAAATCAAAAGGCGACCAGTTGCGGCATATACAGTGACTCTACGGCAGCACTTCAGACAGTGATCAATTTAAATTCCCTCCATCCCCTGGCAGTTGAGGCGCGGGAAAACCTGAAAAAAGCAGCACTCCAAAATAAACAGGTAAAGCTATTTTGGATTAAAGCCCACGCAGGACTGGAGGGAAATGAACGTGCAGATCACCTCGCCAAGGAGGCTGCCCTGAGCTCTAAGCGAAGGCCGGACTACGACCTGTGTCCGGTTTCATTCGTGAAGCGAAGTATCCGTACGGCCTCTCTTCACGAATGGAACCAAAGATACAAAAACAGCTCTACAGGCAGCGTCACTAAAATATTCTTTCCCGATGCGTTGGCGGCGTACGCCGTTATACGAAAAATAAAACCAACAAATATAACCACCCAGCTAATGACAGGACATGGTGGGTTCTCGGAGTACTTGAATCGATTCAAGTGCAAAGAGAACCCATCATGCACCTGTGACCCAGACAAAAAAGAAACAGTCCCCCACCTTCTCTTGGAATGTCCTATATACACATATAAGAGGTACAATATCGAGCAAATGTTAGAAACCAAACTAACAAAGGACAACATTAGTAATATAATGCTAGGCAAAGACAGAGACATCTTCCTAGAATATTGTAAAGAAATTGTCAGTAAAACAATTGATAAAAATAAATAGATTCTTAAACTATGCTGACAAAATATCTTGAAGATATTTATTTACAGCATAGAAATAAGTTGTTAGCATTATAATAAAAAAGTAGATGTAACACTAGAATAAGATGTAAATATGTATGCTGTTGTAAAAACAAAAATTAAAGTAAATGTGTATTTATTACCCCGTTTTTGAAAATAATAAAGAAATAAAAGTACTTTGATATATAGAAAGATTAGACGGGAGTCCCACCCGTATAATAGTAAGAAAGAGAAGAATGCCAGAAAGAAAAAGTATGCAGAATGAAAGTGCGAGAGGCATAAAAGCGAGAACTTGAATGAAAGAGGAAAATAGTAAAACTAGTTAACATAGTCTCCGATCACTTTGGAGGTGAAAGACAAAAAAAAAAAAAAAAAAAAAAAAAAAAAAAAAAAAACCTAACCTAACCTAACCTAACCTAACCTAACCTAACCTAACCTAACCTAACCTAACCTAACCTAACCTAACCTAACCTAACCTAACCTAACCTAACCTAACCTAACCTAACCTAACCTAACCTAACCTAACCTAACCTAACCAGTCGCGCGCCACCCCCCGCGCCGAACGGACACGCCCAAGGCTGCTCCGCGCTCGAAATTTCCTTTAAAAATTCATAAAAACAGTATTTTTGCGGCAAAAGTGAAGTGTTATACATCGTTGGATGCGTCTTTAAAAGTGCTACCTTGTTGTTTAAAAATTTTTTCCGAATGTTTTCTGGTGTAATTATAATCATCAAAAAAGTGATTTTCTCTAAAACAAATTAACTTTGAGTGCGTACGCCGGCTGTTTTTGAGCGGTGACCTACATGTTTTTCTGCTTCGTAATATGGGCATAGCAGAGCACCACATCTCTACAACTTTTTGGATTTTTCCTGCTGAAGGGACCCGAGCGAAATCAGAAAAACTGAAAACCACGTGGCCATGAGGTCCTAGATCCAGGGGCGTGCGGCTGAAATTGAGTTCATCGATTCATTGGTGCAGCTGGACAATAATTATCGCCGTTTGGATTATAACTGTAAGTTAAGTGGTTTTCAAATTAAAAAACTTTTAAATTTTGTGTATTTTTCAAAGAATAATATCTCCAAATTGAGAGCTGTGACATATTGTTTTTAATGACTCAAATAATTGCTTTAAGTGAATAGAACACGTGATAAAAAAATTAGGGTATCATCGACTTGAAAAATTTTGAGCTACGATTTTTTAAATTTCTGGAGCCGACACGTGGTCTAAGAAGAATAACTGCTAGAACTCTTGAACATCATCTTAAAATTTAGTTAACATTAGTTTTAAATAATTATAACCAAAAAAGTAAAATTTTATGTATAATTTTTTAGTTTTAGGCCATTTTTGTCAATTTTTGTGTGTTTTTTGTTAAAATTAATTCAGGTTTTTATTCTATTATTACGTGTATGGGTTTATTGTATAGCTATCATCAAGACCTACAAAACGAGCCCAATCACGGCCCGATACGACCACGGGAACCGATTTTAGGAACTTTTTAAATTTCTGTCGGCCATCTTGGCCGCCATCTTTAATTTTTATTTCAGCCATAACTCTGAGAATATTGATCGTAGAGAGACGCGGTTTTCTGTACCTGGAATAGAGGCGAAGACTCTACCTAACGAAAGGGCTAAACTCTATGTAGAGTCGAGAATCTGTTGGCTCTATTTTTGTAGCTAATATAGTAGATCTAAGCGCGGCCATATTGTAGGACTTTTCCCGTCTCTCTACGGCCAAAACTGAGCTCAAAAACCCAGTTTGAAGTTGACGGCGGCCATCTTGGTCGCCATCTTTGAAAGATTAAATTGAGGATAACTTCGGAACCCGTGCTCGTATCGAGACGCGGTTTTTTGTGGTGACATTGGCACAGCCAGGGCTGTCTTTTTGAATAATCAGAACAATAAAATCTGTTGGCGGGTATTTTGTGACATTTTTGTAAAATAAAAATTTTTGCTTTCTTAACATAATGTCTACGGGGATGGGGTCCGGTAAATCCCTCCTTTCAAACAAAAGCAAGGATGAAACACCTGCACCCCCAAAGGCACAAAAACCTGCCTCCCAAAAATCAGGTAAGACTTCGGTAACTACAGGTTCTAAGAAAACATCAGGCACAAAGGGCTCCTCAGCAAAAGTATGTAAAAATACTAAGGATCCCAGTGTTCCTGTAGCTACAAATTTGGAGAGGCCACAGGAAACCAAAACCTCCAGCGTGCCTTTAACCCAGTCTTTTACCGATGACCACCCGGAAATACATAAAACTGCAGGGGCATCGAAACACATGGGCGATGACCATCTAAATAAAGAAGTTTCGTCCCAGGAGTTTCCTCTAACCTCAACCCCGTCAGTGAGTGTGGACCCGAAACCCCCAAAATTTAAATACAGGGCCCCCAAGTCAGATTCCAGCCTTCTAAGAATACAAACGCAAATTCGGCAGGCAAAGGCCAAGGAAATGCAGGATGCCCTCATAAAAGATGCAAATTTAGAGCCGGAACCTGGATCTGATGACTCCTATAAGTCCAATGACGATGCTTCCGCCCACTCCATAACTATGTTGGGGGGTGGTATGCTTAGTGAGTTGCCCAGACAAGCTAACACGATCCTCCAGGACGCAAAATGTGAACTAGAGAAGTCGGGTAACTTAAAAAGGGATATCAGAGACAATGTAGTTTCCTCACTCCAAGCGCTCTATGAAATGATATTAAGACTTGCAGACTCCAGAATGAGGCACATGGCTGAACTGTACAAGTCTAAAGCCACCTACGAGAAAAGGATAACCGATCTCGAGGCCAGAAACTCTAAAAATCTAGAAAGCTCTAGAAAAGAGCTGGCAGGGCTACGAGATCAAAACGAAGGAATTTTAAAAGAAGCCAAAGCAATAAGGGATTTCCAAAGTTTTGAGTTGGGTGACATACGATCTAAACTTGATCAATTCTCTAACTTATTACATCCTATTGCCCAAGATATAAAAAAGCGAGGTGCAGGGACAGCAAAGGATACAAATGCAGCAGTAGACCTAGACTTGCAATCAGATCTGAAGGAGCAGAAGAAAATGACTGAGGAGATAAACAGAAAAATCCAATCGCTAGATGATGGAATTAAAAAATGGCAAACAGTACCGGAGTCTGCGGGAGTAAATATGGCCAGCTACGCGCAGGTAACCGCCAGAGCACCTACCGCCATGGCAGCTTCTGTGCACTCTATTATAGTCTCCTCTCAGCAAGAGAAGGATACCAGTGACGCAGTCATAAACAAAATTCGAACGGCAGTCGACGCAAAGACTACTGGATTAAAGGTAGACCGCCTTAGAAAAGCCCGCGACCAAAAAGTTATTATTGGCTGTCAAACCAGGGATGAACTAAATAAAATCAAAGAGAGGATTAAGACATCGAAACTAAAGCTCAACGTCGAAGACGCAAAAAACAAGGACCCCCTTGTTGTGCTGAAGGATGTCCTAGCCTACAATACTGACGAAGAGATAGTTCAGGCACTAAGGAAGCAAAACGACCACCTTCTGAGAGATGTTAATCCCGAAGATTATAGAGTAGTACCACGATACAGAAGAAAGTGCAGAAATCCGCACGAATCTCACGTGGTACTACAAGTTTCGCCCTTGGTTTGGCAGAAACTGGTAGCAGCAGGATCGGTTCACATCGACCTTCAGCGGATCACAGTGCAGGACCAAACACCTCTAGTCCAGTGTACACGTTGCCTGGGGTTCGGTCATGGACGCAAACTGTGCAAAGAGACTGTTGATTTGTGTAGCCATTGTGGAGATCCGCATATGCGAGCCGATTGTCCTGTTTGGCTAGCGGGAGCTGAACCAACATGTCGTAATTGCAAGGCGGCAAAAATCGACAAGACCTGCCACAATGCATTCGATGCGGGTTGCCCAGTAAAGAAGAAATGGGACCTTATAGCAAGGTCAAGTGTGGCATATTGCTAAGGTCTCCAGAGTCGACAACATGGATCAGAACGTCGGATCCTCTTCAAAATCCTATAAAATTACTCAGGCTAACCTACAAAGGAAAAAACTAGCGCTCCGGGAGCTCATTTTAGAGGCCAATAAGAAGAAAACCAGCTGGGCCATGATTCAAGAACCTTATGTGGGTGCACTGGGCGAAGTCAAACCATGTCCAGGCATGCGAATAGTGCAGTGTGTTCAGAGAACCGATAAACCAGTTAAAGCAGCCATCTTGGTTTTCGACAATGATATAGAAATCTGTGAGAAGCCACTGGCCACAACAGAAAACCTCACAGTGGCGCTGTTGAAGACAGATGCATGGAAAGTCGGAATCATAAGTTTTTACTTTGAAGGAGATCAGCCAATTGAACCGTATATTAAAGAATTAAGGATGGCCTGCAGAGCTTTAGAAACAGACAACATAATCATTGGTGGAGATTGTAATGCTTGGAGCGCCTGGTGGGGTAGTGCATCAGAAAATCACCGCGGCGAAATACTGTCAGGGGAACTTGAAGAAATGGGTTTCCACATCTTGAACGAAGGGACAATTCCAACGTTCGAAACCATTCGAGGCGGAAAGTTGTATACGAGCCACGTTGATATCACAGCGTGTAAATCAGGTATGCTCCAGCTGGTTTCCAAATGGACAGTAGACCAAAATATGACAAGTTCCGACCACAATGCCATCACTTTTTTACTCTCACTGGGCAGTCCACGTGAAGCTCGGAAGCTCCACACAAATAAAATTTACAACACCAAGAAGGCTCGCTGGTCAGACTTTAGGGAAACTATTCTAAAACAACTAGAAGAAAAAGTAAATATTGAAGACATTAAGGCTCTTGATGACATCCAGAAACTCGATGAAAAAGTAAATATATATAGTGAAATTATAAGCGCTGCATGTAAAAAGACTATTCCTAAAATTAATACGGTGACAAAGTCAAAAACACCATGGTGGAGCCCTGAACTCACTGCACTCAAAAACCGGGTGACAACCCTGAAAAGGAGAATATCTTATGCTGCCCCTAGGAGGAAACAATTTGTGATCCAAGAGTTCCTTGATGCCAAAAGAGATTATGAAGAGGAGGCTGAAAAAGCTCAGATATCAAGTTGGAAAAAATTTTGCACTACTCAGCATCGGGAGAGCCTATGGGATGGGATATACAGAGTCATCAGGTGCAGCGTAAAAAAACAGGAAGACCTACCCCTAGCCAGAAATGGCGTCACGCTAAACTCCGAGATGTCAGCCAGATGGTTGTCAGAAACATTCTTTCCTGACGATGATAGGGGGGATGATAGCCCTGTTCACTCCGATACAAGACGAAAAGCAGAGACGTCCATTATTCCAACACCGGAGGACAAAATGGATCCACCCATTACAATGTCAGAGCTAATACAAACTATGCAGACATTCAACCCAAAAAAGGCACCCGGACCTGATGGATTCACAGCAGATATCTGTATAGCCGCTATAAATGCCAAACCATGTGTATTTCTTGAATTAATTAATAAGTGCCTGGAATTGTCACATTTCCCTGCCATCTGGAAAGTGGCAAATATTGTGGTTCTGCGAAAACCTGGCAAAGCATGTTATACACAGCCCAAATCTTACCGGCCAATCGGACTCCTGTCGATATTAGGAAAAATATTTGAAAAAATTATGATCAGAAGAATTCGTTGGCACATATTCCCCTTACTGAATACTCGGCAATACGGATTTGTACCGCAGCGCAGTACCGAAGACGCACTGTACGACCTTACTGAACATCTTAATGACAACACACGCAAGAGACTCATCAGTGTAGTTGTCTCACTAGACATTGAAGGTGCATTCGACAGCGCATGGTGGCCAGCGGTGCAATGTCAGCTTAAAGAAAAGTGCTGTCCTATTAACTTGAGACGTTTAGTGAATAGTTACTTCCAGGACCGTAGAGTCAGGGTAAGATACGCAGGCCAGGAAATAACTAAGGAGACCACTAAAGGATGCGTACAGGGATCTATTGGGGGACCGGCGTTCTGGAATATCTTGCTGAACCCATTGTTGGATGAGTTGGATAACGAAGGAATCCACATACAGGCCTTCGCTGATGACGTTGTCCTGGTGTTCTCCGGGAGCACAGGCCTCAACATAGAACAACAAGCAAATGCAATGCTAGACCGAATACATGAATGGGGAATACAAAATAAGCTTAAATTTGCAGCACACAAAACCAACGCTATGGTAGTCACAAAGAAGTTAAAATATGATTCCCCACGATTGAGGATGGGAGGCACGGAGATAGCATTTGTGGAACAAATAAAAATACTTGGACTAATTATAGACAATAAATTGACATTCAAAGAACACTTAAACCATGTCTGTAAAAAGGCCATAAACATATATAAACAACTAGCACGATCAGCAAAAATCTCATGGGGACTGTGTCCGGAGATCATTAGGACCATTTACGTGGCGGTCATAGAGCCGATCGTCATGTATGCATCCAGTGTATGGTCAGTGGCAGCAAAAAAGATTTCTATCCAGAAAATACTTCACACGGTACAGAGGGGATTTGCCCAGAAGATCTGTAAGAGCTATCGTACCGTGTCGTTAAACGCTGCACTACTACTGGCCCGTATACTACCGCTGGAGCTACGCATACGGGAAGCAAGACTTCTGTACGAAGCCAAGCGAGGAAGACCGCAACAACAACTGCTCGGTGATCGCAAAGTAGAAGAGAGAGTGTGCTTCATGCGGGCCCCTCACCCTGCTAGTGAGATTGAGGTCGACTTTAAGTGCCTGGAAGAGCTGCCAGGCGAAACAGAAGACCCGAACAAACCAGTTGGAAAAATGGTATTCACAGACGGCAGCAAAATAGAAGGCAA
>CAMYPC010000042.1:0-12500 GCA_947284805.1 Coleophora flavipennella | reverse complement strand
CCTACGACTACATAAAAATTATTTTTTATTCTTGTTATATTGTTATATTGTTCTAGTATTAAGTATCTGATAATTACCCCTATTCTTGACAGACTCTATACCTAGTGACTCTAGGTAGAGCCAAACAAAATTTTTATTTATTTTCTTAGGGTTAGTAATTTTAATTTTACCACTGTATTTTTTATCGCTTAAACGCAAACCTCAACATGTACACAGCTAGGACTCCCCAGAAACCGACCGGTAGCGAAGGTAAAAAATCACCTGCAAAATTGGGACCTAGAAATAGTGTAAGGCGTAGTATTAACGAGTGGGAGGCTTCATACTCTGACCCAATCGTTGCTACTAAAAAGACTGGTTCTACAAGCACCAAATTGACAGACAAGAGTAGAGCCTCCCCGGATCCCCAAAAAGTTAAAACGTTCGAAAACCGCACTGCCGAGGCCAAGGCATGTCTCACAAAGGGAAAACTCAATTTGAATGCTTCCCGAAACCTGAAGACGGAAATCAAGAACAGCATCGTTGAGGCCCTCGATCGACTCTACCAACTGGTGAAGGAAGCTGACAAGGCTTCTAAAATACCGGTGGTGGAGGAGGTCGTGGGAGCTTCGGATGCTCAAAAGGGGAAGGAGAAGGCCGTGGAGGTGGAGCCGGAGGCGTCCGTCTCCGACGCCACGTTCATGGTCAACTCTGACCCTGACATGATTTCCCGTCTCGAGGAGCATTCAAAGTTGCTGAGAGAAAACACCAAGGCCATTGAGCAACTGAAGGAGTCCTTGGAGGGCCAAAAGATGGCTCTAGATCAAGTAAAGAGCTACGCGAGCGTAGCCGCTACTCAGAGCGGCAAATCGCTCAATAAACACAAAACGCTCCATTCCATCGTGGTCACCTCCAAGGACGAACTGGAAACCGGGGAGGAGGTCCTTGACAAGGTCAGAAAAATAGTCGACGCAAAAGAAGGTTGGGTCAGAGTTGAAAGGGTTCGGAAAGCGAAAGATAGAAAGATAGTGATGGGCTTTGATACAATGGAGGAAAGAAACAAAATTATGGACCGGCTGGGGAAAGATGGAACGGCCCTCAACGTCGAGGAGGTGAAAAACAAAGACCCTCTAGTGGTCCTCAGGGACGTCCTACAAGTCAACACAGACGGGGACGTCCTTAAGGCTTTAAGGAATCAAAATAGGGATGTTTTTCGCGACCTCGGCGTTGGGGACGATCGTATGGAGGTAAGATATAGGAGAAAAGCCAGGAACCCGCACACCTGCCACGTTGTGATAAGTGTTTCTCCTATTATCTGGCGACGGGTGACGGAAGTGGGGCTCGTCCGCATCGACCTCCAGCGCATCGTCGCCAAGGACCAATCCCCGCTGGTCCAATGCACGCGCTGCCTGGGGTACGGACACGGCAGGCGGCTCTGCAAAGAGCCAGCCGACCTATGTAGCCACTGCGGCGGCCCCCACCTCAGCGCGGAATGTGACGACAAAATCACAGGAGCACCTCCCGAATGCCGAAATTGTATCAGAGCCAAACTCGATCACGCTGATCATAATGCTTTCAGTACAAGCTGTCCAGTACGCCTCAAGTGGGATGGGCTGGCCCGGGCGTCCGTAGCCTATTGCTGAGGGCGTCCCGGGCGACCTCACTCAAAACAGAGTAATAAATAGGGTGACAAGGAGGATTTTGCGACGCGGGGTCCCACCTTCTGGAGCTTCCGGTGACTCCATAGTGGCCCCATTGAATGGAGGAAACCCCAACTGCATCCACCCCATGAACGTCAAAGCTAGAGATAATATTAAATCGGTATCTCACCCTAGCAAAGCTGTGACTTTGATAAGGTTAAAAGCTCACAAAGGGGTGGAAGCAGGTGGGAAAAATACACTGGACAGGGAGGCTGCCGGGGGTTCCGGGGGGAGGGGAGTCACGTCGATGGCCAGGTTGCTTATTTTTGACCCAGAGATGGAGAAAAACAAAATCGTCAATATTATTATTATAACTGTAAATAAATATTTTGATAAAAAAGCTAGTATAGGTAAAAATAAATAGTATAAGAAAATATGCTATCTTAGTATCCTGAGAATATTATAGTATAGCATAGATAATAAGTTGAAAATAAAAAATATCGTTATAAGTATAGTAGTAGTAATTTAGGATAAAATGTACCAAGAAACAAAAACGGAAATTGTAAATAAATAAAGTGTTACCCTATTATTACTGATCCCTAAAACTAAAACAAACAAATAAGTAGCAGATTAGAAACATAAGTAACAAACATGAAGTAGCAGATTAGAAACATAGAGAGATTACTAGATGGGAGTCCCACCCATAAAAGTTAAGAAAGATGATGAATGAAAGAAGATAAATAGTATGAAGAATAAAAGTACGAGAGGCATAGATGATGGAACTGGAATGAAAGAGAAAATTAGCTGTAAAAAGTCTCCGATTATGTTGGAGGTTGAAGGAAAAAAAAAAAAAAAAAAAAAAAAAAAAAAAAAAAAAAAAAAAACCTAACCTAACCTAACCTAACCTAACCTAACCTAACCTAACCTAACCTAACCTAACCTAACCTAACCTAACCTAACCTAACCTAACCTAACCTAACCTTTTTTTTTTTTTTTTTTTTTTTTAACGGGGGGAAATCTTCGAAAGATACCCGACCGCCCTTGGGGGGGGATGTCGGGTTATGTGGGATTTTTACCCACTAAAACCACCTCGGCGACCATCCTCCATACAATGGGAGTACTCCGGGATCTCCAGCAGGAACACACCGGTGTACTTCCTGTACGTCACGGCAGTAAGGGGGTCACACCCATTTGCCGCTCACTCGGGACCACATTACAACGTTACGAGTCACCAGAGCCCCCACTTTGGCAACCAGCGGTCCCCAGGTCCCCTTTTAGTCGCCTCTTACGACAGGCAGGGGATACCGTAGCCCTATTCTATGCCCGGGACTACAGGGCCCAGTGTCGAACTGGATTATTGTCGTCGACGTCTACGTCGGCGGTCGGGATCTGCTCGCTCCCGATCTCGTTCAGCGGTCTCTTTTTGGAGCATTACCGCCTCGCAAAATGAGACCACAGCCTTCCATGCGGTCTCGCTCCCCAGCATTGCCTTAATTATGGCTACCAGGGACAAATCCGCTCCAATAACTCCGACCAAGTCTCGCCGCTCGGACTCCCATGTTGGGCAATGCTCAAGCGTGTGCTGCGCGGTATCTTGGTCACACGGGCAGTGATGACACTGTGCTGATGGTTCTCTCCCAATACGGTGGAGGTACTCACCAAAGCAGCCATGTCCGGTGAGCACTTGGGTAAGCCGGTATGTGACGCGGCATTTTACATTATCCAGCCATGGATGAAAATTTGGCAAAATTCCGCTGACCACTCTCTGCCTTAAGCTGGGTGGTTTAGCAAGGCGATCCTTCCACCTATCAATCGTCCACGACTTCTCTTCCTGACGTAGTCTCTTGACTACTTCTGGCAAGTAATCCTCTCCTTGGCGTAGGACACGAATCCGGTCGTAAACCCTCGCATCCAGGGCTGCAAGTAGGTCGAAGGGCGGAAACCTCGCCAGAAGATTCGCTGCATCGTAGGAAATAGTCCTATAGCCGCGTGCAACACGGATGGCAATTTTGCGCTGCACAGCATTAAGCTTTGCAGCATTGCCCCGGGGTCTCGACAGCGTATCCACCCAAACTGGCGCTCCGTACAACGCTATGGAGCGTACAACACCAGCATATAGACGCCGAACCTCCTCGCTTGGTCCTCCGAGATTTGGTAGCAGTCTATGCATAGCACCTGCTACCTTAAGAATCCGGGGCATCAGACGAACAAAATGGTCTTCAAACGTCCAACGGCTGTCTAGAACTAAACCAAGGTATTTTATTGCCCTTCCGACCTGCACCGTGGCATCGCCAACACGCACATTAGTGCTAGGTGGATCCATATTGGGTCCGTGGAACCAGATCGCCTCGGTCTTTTGCGGCGCTATCCGCAGCCCGAGAGCATTAACACGGTTAACGACCCGTGCCACCCCCAGTTCCGCAAGTCTTGTAGTTCTTTCAAAGCTGTCGCCCTCCGCCAGCACCAGCGTATCATCTGCGTAGCAAACTATGCTCACGCCTAAGGGGAGTTCCGTCCGTAGGACCACGTCATATGCGAGATTCCACAGTAGAGGTCCCAGTACTGATCCCTGAGGAACCCCACACACAACTTCTCTTTCCTGCACGTGGCCTCCCTGGCTCGGATATTCAATAAACCGCTCGGAGAGATATGATTCCAGCACCTTCCGTAGATAGTGTGGAACTTGATGATACATCAGTGCTCTCTTGATTGCCTTCCAGGGAAGAGAGTTAAAAGCGTTGACAATATCAAGAGATATTGCCAAAACCACTTTTCCCCCTGAGGTTGCTTCCTCAGCAGTTCTACGCACCCGAAGAATCGCGTCAATAGTCGAGCGCTGCTCTCGAAAGCCGAACTGATTTTCAGAAAGGTCCGGACCATCCCGTGCAAGATGACCATTGATGCGACGCGCTATCACCCGCTCAAAGAGCTTACCTACCTCGTCTAGTAGGCAAATTGGCCGATAAGCAGAGGGGGAGTCCAAGGGTCTCCCCTCTTTGCGTATTAAAACGAGCCTTGCCCTTTTCCATGCCTTTGGAAAGCATCCAGCCCGAAAGCAACTGTCAAAAATCTGGCACAGTCTGTCTTTCAGGACCTTGAGTACCAGAGCCCAAATTTTGCCAGGCACACCGTCAGGACCAGGTGCAGTGTTGCGGGCGGCCATGCGTTGAACTGCTATTCGCAGTTCAACCTCTGTGACGGCGAGGTCCTCCGACCAGTATGGCGTATTTCCATTCTGTTCTATTTCGTTTCTCGTTTGGGGGAACAGGGTGTCTACGACGCATGCGACAAAGTCAGGCTCAAGTGTTTCTGTCAGCGGTGGTACCCACGGGCGTAGTTTTCCCAAGACTATTTTATATGGGCGCCCCCACGGATCGTGGTTTAGACTCTCCAAAAGCTCGGCCCATGATTTTGATCGCGCATTCGCTATTGCATTCTGAAGGGCTTTAGTAGCATTGCGGTATGCTCTGTACGCCCTTTCTTTTTCGGCCTCGTTTGCTCTTCGGCGTCTACGGGTTCGAGTGTACAGGCGTCTGGCTCGAAGACATGTCTCGCGAAGGTGCGAGATGTCCGCTGACCACCAATAGACTGGCTCCCTTTTTCGCGTCCTTGCCCGAGGCATTGCAGCATCACATATGGCTATCATGGTGGTTCGCAAGCAAGCTACCCTGGTTTCAGTGTCCGGGAAATCAGTTTGGTTGTTGGAGTCTTCCCAGTCTGCAGCATGCGCAGCAGCCATTAGGATGTCCCGATCCAGACATTTGAGCACCCACCTATGGCGTGAGCTATTACTTGCAGAACCAGAAACGGTCCGCCGGACCAAACACACATCAAAAGTTATGTGGCGGTGGTCGGAGAGCGTGACTAGATCCACTGCAACCCTCCAGTTCGATACCATACGTTCCGTCAAGCGAGATGCCCAGGACAGGTCGACTATCGACTCACCCTGCGCCCGAACGCACGTGCTCTCATTGCCACGATTGAGCAGCCTAAGATCCAGCCCAGCGGCCCATTCGAGTACAGCTTCACCCCGCTCGTCATCCCGGGGGTCATTCCAAGCACGAGAGTGTGCATTGAAATCGCCCAGGACGAGAGTGGGGCAAGGAAAACAGCTGCGGACGCAGTTCGCGGCTCGGTCCAGAAATCCCTCAAACTCGGAAAAGCTACAGTTCGGTGAGATGTAGCAGCCGATAACTGCAAGAGAGCCCCACTTGACCGCCACGATGCCCTGGTCTTCGGATATTTTGGAGCATGGAAGATCTCCTTCGCTACCACCCCAGTAGATAGCTACTGTCCCGGAGGAGTCCCCGAACCAGCGAGGGTGGTTTGGAGTCGAGTAGGGTTCTGCAATCACTGCGATAGCAATAGATCCCTCGATTAAACTCTGCATGAGTAGATCTTGTGCCGCCCGGCAATGGTTGAGGTTGCCTTGCAAGATGTGCTGAATGAGTGTACCCATTAACATTCCATGAGGTTGTCCTCTTGCGAGCGTTGGGCTTGCGGGTCAGCAATGGCTGGCGCGCTCCCAATAGCTTCATTTGAGTTTCTGTCAGATGCAATTCTCTTCTTCTTCTTGGGAGGTGAACACCTCTTGCTCCCTATGCGGTGATTGGACGGCAGGCCATAGTCCGCGCAGATCACGCACTTCGGCGTTTTTGCCGTGCACTGCTGCACCTTATGAGCAGTTGAACCGCACAGGTAGCACAAAGTGCTCCTGTCTTTCGAGCTGGTGCACTGGTGTTTTGCGTGGCCGAACTCCAGACAACGAAAGCATTGCAGTCGTCGAGCTTCCAGAACCTGAATGCGGGCTCCAACCCAGCCGATATAAACATGTTTGTCTTTAGCCAGCTTGTGTACCGCTGTGAGTGGACATCGCACCCAGGCCGTTCCAAGAGTGGTAGGTGTGCGCCGAATTTCACCGACCTTAATATCCGATGGACTGCAATTGCAAGCTTGAGCGATTGCTGCGGCAACGTCCTGTGAGGTGACGGAATCATATAAATCCATCACTCGCACCTCGCCCATCTTTTGTGGCCGGGAGATTTTTACTCCCATGTCAGCCAGGGCCGTATTCATTTTTTGTGCCAGGTTGTCGGCTTTCTCCACACTGTTTTCTCCAGAGATGGCTAGTAGAAGGCCACCGTTTATAGCCTTTTTAATTTTAACTGCACTGATACCTACTTCAGACAATTTTACTCGCTCTTTAGCGGTTGCCATAACCTCCGCATATGTGAGGTTTCCACCCTCAGGTACAGTGACTGTGACCGCTGCAGTTTTCGGCGCTTTCGGAGGCTTGGTCTTCTTCTTTGTTGTGCCTTTGGTGGCAGCTTTTGGAGCCGAAGGTGCCGCGGCCGTCTTGTTTTTTTGAGGGGTCGCAGCGGAAGCATGCGATTGAGACTTAGACTTGCGACCAATTACAGTCGTCCAGGTCTCAGTTGAGACATTACCCGGCTTCGCAACTGCGTTGCTCTGGGATTCAGTTGCCAGTGCAGAGGGCCCATTGTCGAGAGTATTCTTAGTTGGGGCTTGGACTTCCTTCTTTTTCTTTCCCTTTGAGCTGGTTCTCTTCGTAAGCTTTGGTTGTGGCTCAGGATCTATTGTTGGTGCCTGCTTCTTTCCCAGTGGAGGTCGGATGGCTCTGTCTGGGAATAGTTCTGCCTTAAAGGCCGCCAGCTTGGCCTCAATAAGGTCCCCAATTTTGTCCATGAAAGCTACGTCCGGGTTTTTGTTTGGGGTTTTTGTTGCCTTCGCCAGAACGCGAGGTGGAGGCATATCCATTGCGCTCGTAGTGCCTGCTTCTTGAAGACGGCTTAGCTGATGGAACTGCTCTGACATGGTCTCAATCTTCACTTCCAGTGCCGCTACCTTTGTGCGAAGAGCCGCATTTTCCTCCTCGAGGCGATCAGTCCGGCTTCGCTGCACCACCTCAGATGCTGCGGCCTGTACTGTTCTAACCGCCATTCGTAGGGCACGAACAAAGTTGCCTTTAAGGTTGCGGGAACGGTCTGCTATCTTTTCGACGATGAGCAGCTGATCCATTATAATCGAGCCAAGTTCAACCGTTGGTTGCTCCCGCATTTCATCCATTAGGTCTTCCGGCTTTGGAAGGGTGCTTTTGGTCTTTTTATCCACTGGTAATACCAACGGATCAAAGACGTCCTCTTCTGACGCAAGCGCGCTTGGTCTTTTTTTTGGATTTACTCCTTCATCGCTTTTAGTAGATGGTCTTTCGCGTTTCCTACGATTTTCAGATCTTGTCGATCGTGTAGAAAAATTCGAACGGATTGTGACATCGGATCTTATAGACGCGTTCGAGCAGTCAGTCATATTACCATCCGAATCATCTCCTTCAAATTCTCCAGTCCGCACAACAGAAGTTGTGGTCCTGGGGATAAGCACGATCGGTTGTTTGAACAAACTATCGTGCCTTTCACCCTCATTTGAAACATTAGTTTCGTTTGTATTATAATCATTATTTTTTTTAGTTTTTAAGTCTTCCATTTTATTCCCACGAGTATGGTGCGAAATAAAGGTCACTCCCCGGTAACGCCCATCCCGGGAAGAAGGCTATATACTATGAGGTGCGCCAGGTGCCTCATATGACAGCCCCTTAAAGGCTGCTGGGGTTTTATAGAGTTTTCCTTCTCGTAGTCCAGGCAATTAAGCCAAGACTATCGTTCCTGTCTAGGTCGCGAAACATGACCACGACTTTGACGGGTTTACGAAAAACGACGGTGGTAGAGGAGGTACCCTCCTCTTACCTGCTTCGAGGCAGTGTAAGTGCACACAAAGCCCGCCCTTGCGCATCCACTATGTTCTCTGCAAACAGAGAAACATGCGGAAACACGTCCCCTCCCGTGTCCTTTTCTCTCAGGGTGTGGTCCCCTAGGCCGCGTCTGAAAAGACTCGGAGCCTGCCTGCCCCACTGGTTTTGGTCCGCGCCGGTTAGACCGGTACCCCCCATATCTGGGGGGCATTCCCCTATCCGCCACCTGGGGACGCGCCCGATGGGAGTCCAGCAACTCCACACGGGAACCTAACCTAACCTAACCTAACCTAACCTAACCTAACCTAACCTAACCTAACCTAACCTAACCTAACCTAACCTAACCTAACCTAACCTAACCTAACCTAACCTAACCTAACCTAACCTAACCTAACCTAACCTAACCTAACCTAACCTAACCTAACCTAACCTAACCTAACCTAACCTAACCTAACCTAACCTAACCTAACCTAACCTAACCTAACCTAACCTAACCTAACCTAACCTAACCTAACCTAACCTAACCTAACCTAACCTAACCTAACCTAACCTAACCTAACCTAACCTAACCTAACCTAACCTAACCTAACCTAACCTAACCTAACCTAACCTAACCTAACCTAACCTAACCTAACCTAACCCAGTCGCGCGTCATCCCCCGCGCAGAACGGTCTCTGCCAGCGCTGCTCCGCGCTCGGTTTTTCCTTTGAAAATTAATAAAAATTGGATTTTTTGACGCTACATCACTGTGTCATACACCGTTGTACGCGTAAAAACAAGTGCTACCCGCTGGTGAAAGAATTTTTAGTGATACTACATTGGTGAAATTTTTATTAGTGAAAAACCAAGTTTTATAAAAATTTTGAAACTTTGAGTGTGTACGCTGGTCGATTAGTCGCTGCGACATACCAATTTTTTGGAGCTAGAACATTGGGGCTTGGAAGTACTACGTGTCTGCAAAAATTTGGATTTTTCCGGCCTAAGGTGGCCGAGCTACAACTGAAAAACCTGAAAACCACGTGGCACGAGGTTGCAGACCCAGAGGCGTGCGGCTGTTTCTGGAGATGGGGTTTTGTTCGAGCTGCTGGTCACTCTTCAACGCCGTTTAGACTGCAAAATTTTTCTAAGTGGTTTGTGAATTATAAACTTTTTAAATTTTTCAAGATTTTCAAAAATTAATAACTATTTATCTAGATCTGTGACCCCATACTTTTATCTTTTCTAAAAATAGTTTCTGGTGAGCTCTATATATGGTCAAAAAATTTTAGTAACTTTCATTAAAAAAAAATTCGTTTTATAAATTTTTGAAGTTTTGGACTCAGCACGTGGTCGTAGAAAGAGAACAGCTGGACTCACCAAACCACATCTTTAATTTAAGACTCTAAGTATATTGCGGCCTGACAGTGAAAAAATTCGGACTTTTGGCATGTTTTTAAGTTTTTTGTGTATTTTTTGATAAATTTTAGTGTTTTTTGGCAATATTAAATCAGGCTGCTATTTAATCTTAAGTTTTGTACGCTCATCGAATAGCTATTGCTGAGCCCTTTAAAACGAGCCCAAACTCGGCTCGATTCGACAAAAAACAACGGAGATACGGGCTTTTTAATTTTCTGTCCGCCATCTTGGCGGCCATCTTGGAAATTTCTTTTGCTAATAACTTGGTGAGCTTTGATCGCAGAAGGACGCGATTTTTTGTGTTTGAGTCAGGAGCGGCGACCCCATCTTATGGTAGAGTCAAAACTCTACGTAGAGTCCCAAAAAATGTAGACCTCTTTTAGTGACTCACACGACGCTCCTCACTACGCACTTACCGCTGGTCTTTTTCCCACTCTTCTGCGATCAAAACTGACCTCAAAAAACAAATTTTAGTCAGTGACCGCCATCTTGGCGGCCATATTGGAAATTTTCAAGGCTCGATATCTCCGCAACCAGTGCACCGATCTTAACGAGACTTTTTGTGCTGTGCAAGGCTCAGCAATAGCTTTCTTTTGACAAATAGAGATAGACTCTATGTAGAGACAAACTCTATATAAACTTAAAAAATTTTCTAAATTTGTTACTAACTGTTATGTAACTACTGCCTCTGCCCTTTTTCAATTGACCGGGTCTTATTGGGCCTCGAAATTTGTCCTTATTACATTTATTTTGTGTTTTCGCCATATTGTAAATAGTGTTAATTTTAAGTTACTAGTTTAGATAGTATTCACTATTTTATTTTATTTTCTTTTTTGTTACTATTGACTTCTTAAAATTGACTGGGTCTTATTGGGCCCCTATTGAACCACCATCTAACATTTATATAACTTATATTACTATTTTCTCTATTTTGTCTATTTTGTGTATTACATTGTGTCACTGACAAATTGTTGACTGTTATATTTTAATACCATAGACTGGTATATAACGAGTGACCTTTATAATAATTTATTGCTTTTAACTCACAGACGTATACCTCCAATATGTATACAGCTAGGACTCCCCAGAAACCGACCGGTGGCGAAGGTAAAAAATCACCTGCAAAATTGGGACCTAGAAATAGTGTAAGGCGTAGTATTAACGAGTGGGAGGCTTCATACTCTGACCCAATCGTTGCTACTAAAAAGACTGGTTCTACGAGCACCAAATTGACAGACAAGAGTAGAGCCTCCCCGGATCCCCAAAAAGTTAAAACGTTCGAAAACCGCACTGCCGAGGCCAAGGCATGTCTCACAAAGGGAAAACTCAATTTGAATGCTTCCCGAAACCTGAAGACGGAAATCAAGAACAGCATCGTTGAGGCCCTCGATCGACTCTACCAACTGGTGAAGGAAGCTGACAAGGCTACTAAAATACCGGTGGTGGAGGAGGTCGTGGGAGCTTCGGATGCTCAAAAGGGGAAGGAGAAGGCCGTGGAGGTGGAGCCGGAGGCGTCCGTCTCCGACGCCACGTTCATGGTCAACTCTGACCCCGACATGATTTCCCGTATCGAGGAGCATTCAAAGTTGCTGAGAGAAAACACCAAGGCCATTGAGCAACTGAAGGAGTCCTTGGAGGGCCAAAAGATGGCTTTAGACCAAGTTAAGAGCTACGCGAGCGTAGCCGCTACTCAGAGCGGCAAATCGCTCAACAAACATAAAACGCTCCATTCCATCGTGGTCACCTCCAAGGACGAACTGGAAACCGGGGAGGAGGTCCTTGACAAGGTCAGAAAAATAGTCGATGCAAAAGAAGGTTGGGTCAGAGTTGAAAGGGTTCGGAAAGCGAAGGATAGAAAGATAGTGATGGGCTTTGATACAATGGAGGAAAGAAACAAAATTATGGACCGGCTGGGGAAAGATGGAACGGCCCTCAACGTCGAGGAGGTGAAAAACAAAGACCCTCTAGTGGTCCTCAGGGACGTCCTACAAGTCAACACAGACGGGGACGTCCTTAAGGCTTTAAGGAATCAAAATAGGGATGTTTTTCGCGACCTCGGCGTTGGGGACGATCGTATGGAGGTAAGATATAGGAGAAAAGCCAGGAATCCGCACACCTGCCACGTTGTGATAAGTGTTTCTCCTATTATCTGGCGACGGGTGACGGAAGTGGGGCTCGTCCGCATCGACCTCCAGCGCATCGTCGCCAAGGACCAATCCCCGCTGGTCCAATGCACGCGCTGCCTGGGGTACGGACACGGCAGGCGGCTCTGCAAAGAGCCAGCCGACCTATGTAGCCACTGCGGCGGCCCCCACCTCAGCGCGGAATGTGACGACAAAATCACAGGAGCACCTCCCGAATGCCGAAATTGTATCAGAGCCAAACTCGATCACGCTGATCATAATGCTTTCAGCACAAGCTGTCCAGTACGCCTCAAGTGGGATGGGCTGGCCCGGGCGTCCGTAGCCTATTGCTGAGGGCGTCCCGGGCGACCCCACTCAAAACAGAGTAATAAATAGGGTGACAAGGAGGATTTTGCGACGCGGAGTCCCACTTTCTGGAGCTTCCGGTGACTCCATAGTGGCCCCATTGAATGGAGGAAACCCCAACTGCATCCACCCCATGAACGTCAAAGCTAGAGATAATATTAAATCGGTATCTCACCCTAGCAAAGCTGTGACTTTGATATGGTTAAAAGCTTACAAAGGGGTGGAAGCAGGTGG
>CAMYPC010000041.1:0-61000 GCA_947284805.1 Coleophora flavipennella | reverse complement strand
TCGCATTCGCTATTTTCCCTCGGAATATCTATGGTTCATACAATAGTTTCGTTCACTCTGAACCATTCATTCATTCGTTCATCTGTCAGCTCAGGCGCGTATTTTGAATTTTGATGTAATGTACCTAGGGCGGGAATATTGACAACATAACCTATCCTATGATGAATGATTGCATTTCTTAGTTGGACTCACTTTGCTTCTTTGAATGTCGCTTTACGAGCTTAATTTGGTGATGAGGCCATAAGGTAGACATGGAAACTTGGAAAGAAAGACTGCGCCGTGCTATGAGTGTGTTAAAAGGGAACCGAAAGCTTCGCACAATGACATTCGCTCGTAATACAACAGCGTGTGGCGGGCGCTGCACCGCCTGCTGCGCTGATGTAGCACGTCGGAGATGTTTGCGGCGGCGGAGGAGGGGCTCGCATGCACGGCTTGGCGGCTTCAATGTGCTGCACGGCATAGAGCGCCTACGCACAAACACCCTACTTAGTGGTGCGGGTTGTCCGCAGCTGTATGGCGAGCCTTATAGTGTCGTGTCGTGACTGACGGAGCTAATGTGTTGTGTTTGTTTTTTGTGGGTGATTTCTAGTTTACTGCTACCTCTAATTAAAATCTGGGAGAGGACACACCACTCCCTCTTCATTGCCGCCGTCACAACTTGAACAGCATTCCTATCTTCCGGATTGAGGTAAGATAGCTAGATCCATCAAGCTCTTTCCGTAAGATTTATACTGCATGCGCTAAACTACCTGAGTTATGATACAGCCAGTGCTGGCTCAAGCTCATGTAGTGCTTGGGTACAATCAGTACCTATTCTGGCGCCGCTTACTTTGTTAGGTACAGGGGTGTCTATAATATGGCAGACTGATTGCAAAAAAATGGCAAATTAATGAGCAAGTGAAATGAGGCCAGAATTTTTTCACTACTTACCTATGTTAGTCCATGTCCAAGGGATTTTTGGAAAGTTGGAGAAAGTAGACTTGGGGGATCTCAGCTCTGCCGTTATTACTGGACATGGTAATTTAAATAAATACCTATTTGCTATAGGTATCATGCCCACTATGAGTATGTAGAGTTGCAGAAGGCTGAGGCGACTGCTGCCCACATCCTACTGGACTGCAAAGAGCTAGCACAGAACAGGGTCATGCATCTCGGTGAACTGAGATTGCTTCAGGAAGTCGTCTGCAACCTATGGGGGCTACTGGAATTCTTGGAGGAGCTTCGCTGGCAGTGAAGCTGCAAAATAGGTGCATTGATCACATGGTTGTGGAAACCAGCACACCCATAACTGATGTTCTCAGGATGACAAAGAGAAATAAAAAAGGGAGTTACAACAAATACGAATGAAATTTTGAATTTTGTTTGGTGTTTTTGATATAAATGAAAACTATTTGGTGTTTAACCATAATGGGTGTATAACTATGGCTTTTTTAATTAAGAATGTAGGCAAAGTTGTTCTAATGGCTGTGACAATAGGAACAAGTTTATGTGTTTGTGTCTTTGTTGTAGTTGTACCTGTAGCAGTTGATAATGGCCAATTTCTACAACTTAATAGATTGCAGGACTGAAAAAAGAATATCAGTAGTCTGTACCAAGGTAAAAAGGAGCATTAATTATGTCACATAAAAAGAAATTCAGTAGCCACCACAGATCAGAGATTATGGCTGCAGGCGCACTCACTGAGCAAACAATCACTCCAGAATATCCTTAGACAGTAATTTTAGCAGCCATTCTAGTCATGCAATTCACTAGAAAGTTGCCCCTTTTTTGTGGTGGGCTTAGATAATATCCTTCCACCAACCAAAGTTAAACACCGCCGGGATTCAAATCCGAAAAACCCTTGATGTGAAACTAAAGGAACTAACCAGTATAGCCTTACCTTCCCGAGTTTGGGAAGAGACCTGTGCCCTAGGTGTGGGGAGTTTATTTAACAATGGTGCATAGAGGTGATAATATTATCTTCTACCTCTACCACTGATTTGACTCCACCAGGTGAGGTAAAAATAGTTTGCTGTTGGTATTTCAGGGACTAAATGCTGTAAAAATTAATCTGGATTAATTCAACATTACGAGGCTTGCTATACCAGTCCTCAGTCTTATACTTATGAAGGCACATGGTCAGGAGCAGATTGGACATATTGGAAAACATTATCATCACTGGCCGTATGGAAGAAAAGAGGAGTAAGAAATATTTGCTATGTTTCACTAGATTGTTGCCTGCAATTTTATACAGTATATATATATTAATTATTGTGTAGGGAGTTCAATATATTCTCGGTATGGGTATGAAAAAAAAAGTAAAAGGTCTTAAAATTATTTTATTTTTCATTATAGTCTCCCATAATTGATATGCATTTATTTGATCGCTGAGTTAACTTTGATAAACCCTCATAATAATATTCCTTCTGTTTGTCCTCAAAATGTTCATTTACTGCAGCCTTCAAAGATTCATCGTCCTCATATCGGTTCCCACGCAGGTCTTTTTTAAGGTTTCGGAAGAGAAAATAGTCACTAGGAGCCAGGTCTGGACTGTACGGTGGGTATAATTTCTTGATACCCGCAGTCCTGTATAGCAGCCTTAGCAACTCAAAATGTGTGAACAGGTGCATTGTCATGTAGAAGCAACACACCTTTGGCCAGCTTTCCACGTCTTTATTGTTTGATAGCATCCCGTAACTGATGCAATAGAGAAGCATAATATTCTCCAGTAATATTGACTTTATTTTTTTTTATAAGGATTCCTTCGTAATCCCAAAATACAGTGGCCATTATCTTTCCAGCTGACCGAATAACCTTGAATTTTTTTGGGGGAGCTGTACCCTTAATATGCCATTGCATAGATTCTTACTTTCTGGATCATAATAATGAACCCAAGTTTCATCTCCTGTCACTATTCTTTTGAAAATGTTATTGGGTTCTTTGCCACACAACTCTAAAAATTCTTTACAGCAGGCCACATGCATTTGTTTTTGAACCGGAGTAAGCATTCGCGGCACCCATCTTGCAGAGACTTGACATATTGAAATGGTCATGAATAATTGTATGTATTCTCTGCTAACGATTTTATAGTCACCCAAAGGGCAATGGAGCGTGCTATGCTCGGAGTTTCTCTGCGTGATCGAATCAGAAACGAGGAGAACCAAAGTAACCGACATAGCTCTCAGAATTGCTAAACTTAAGTGGCAGTGGGCGGGGCACATTGCTCGTAGAACAGATGGCCGTTGGGGCAGTTAAGTTCTCGAGTGGCGATCACGCACCGGAAAACTTAGCGTAGTGCAGGCAGGCCTCCCACTCGGTGGACCGATGACCTGGTGAAGTTCGCGGGAAGCCGTTTGATGCGGGCAGCGCAGAACCGGTCGTCGTGGAGATCCTTGGGGGAGGCCAGCAGTGGACGTCCTTTGGCTGATATGATGATGATGATTTTATAGAGACTCAAGCATCTTCCAATATCAATTTCTCGACTTTATTGATATTTTCCTGCATAGTCGCCACAGGTTAGTATCGTTTCATCTAAAAAGCAGCTGGTCTATGTAGCATCTGGTCTAAAAAGTAGCTCGTCTATGTAACAATAAATAAATGAGCGAGCGATGTTAGGTTCAGTCAGGTTTGATTGATTTAACAGTCAAAGAGCCTCGCGAAGCCACCTCCCCACCCTGGGTACCAAAATACTTCGAAGCAGAAGAAATCATCGGAAGATTAGACCAGTTGCTCTTTAGGCGAAAAGCATTTTAGACCAGGTCAAGTGTGTTAGAGACGATTTGGTTTTTAGACCAGATGCTACATAGACCGGCTGCTTTTTAGACGAAACAATACTAACCCGTCGCCACCACACTTTGACCAGGGCGGGGGGTCTTCTTCTATGATCTCTCAATGGATAATGAAGGAGAAGTATCCCCATAAACATCGTCCATTTCTGTTTTTATTTGTTGCTGAGTTTTTCCCCTTTTTGTAAGGAACTTGATTACGGCTCACATATATACTTGGGAATAACAAATAAATACTTCGAATGTCATAGATTTTCGCATTTATAATACCAATGAGTACTGCTGGTAGCATAGGACTGGTTTTAGTGGAAATTCTGCTTGATTTCTTTGTGCTAAGATGATGAAAAAAGTGTCGGTGGCTCAACCGGTAACAACTTGGTCCTTCTAACCAGAGGTACCGGGTTCAAATCTGGACGTCCAATGTACCAATAAGTTTTTCAAAACAAAAAGGAAAACATCGTGAGGAAACCTGCACACGCCTGCAAAGAAACTCGAAGTCGACCAACCTGCACTGGGCCCGCGTGGTCAACTAAGGTCCAATTCAGAGTAGGCTCGAGCCCCTCGGTGGGGACGTATATGAGCTGATATGATGAAGATAATGATTTGATACATAATGTATAGATTGTAGGGTTTCATACCAGATAAGACCTTTAAATGGCTGTAGTGTATATGTTCCTGATTACCTTTTGGGAAGAGATGATAATTAATTGAGGGCTAACTAATGAGCTGAAAATTTTCTTGTATATGTATAAAGCTTGTTCAAGGAGTGATAAATAAATTGTTTGTACGTCGGCGTCGTTGTATCTCCTGCAAAACAATCTATCTGTACATGTATATGTGGTACAGTATCTTAGGCAAATCTAGAGCTCTGTCTGTCCAGCAGTATGTATTTCATGGGTCTAATACTTTGTGCAAATACTTGGCATATACATTCATTCGGTTCAGACTCACAATTGGGTGGTTTTATTTGTTTTACTTTAGGATTAGTACTGCACTTACTGGCACAATTTCTCAGTACATTTTCATGCAGAGAGAGGTTACCACAGCCCCAAAGAACAGAAAGGATACTACAAAGTGCTGTCGTTTGGTAAAAAAGTAATTGTGTCTGTTAGGAATAACTCTCTGTATGTTAACTCAAAGGTTGTGTGTGAAGTCGACCAACCCGCACTGGGCCCGCGTGGTCGACTAAGGCCTAATCGCCCTGATTCAGGGTAGGCTCGAGCCCCTCGGTGGGGACGTATATGAGCTGATATAATAATGTTATCAGTAATCACACCAAGTTTCATGCTTGTATTATGTATTATCATTTTTATGATAGAGCAAACTAAACCTTTGAAAAACACGTTTCTTGTATGGTTACCCTTTGTTTGGGTAGGGAACCCTAAAAATGAATTTTAATAGCTCTGGAGACTTATTATTTCTTTTCATTTAGGTTCCACACAGTCTCACGTGCCTTCACGGAGCCCGGAAGTAGTTGGCAACCTGCGAGGCTACTGGACTTCCTGGAGTAACCGGGCTGTCAGTGATGCTGGCCACTCACATAAAATGGATGCATTAATCATCATTTATATATATTTTACTTCTATTTTTTAATAATTGACAATTAATGACTAAGACATGTATTTTATAGCTTATGAATAAAGATACTAAATAAATTCTTGAGTTGATTTTATGGCCTCCCCATAGACTAGAATTGGACAGGTAAGGTATTTTTCATTTGTAAAATGCATGAAAACTTACAATATGTGCTGGTTTCCACGCCACCCAAGAGGTACAACAGTCAGTGCGTTTTTTTTATGTGGTGTCCCCATTCTGAGTATACATGTAACTGTGAAGGTCGCGGGAAGCCGCTGGATGTGGGCAGCGCAGAACCGTCGTCGTGGAGATCCTTGGGGGAGGTCTATGTCCAGCAGTGGACGTCCTTCGACTGATATGAAGATGATGATGTAAACTGTCATAACATCTTACATACCTACGCAGAACAGGCCTAGTCCACAGAGTCCACTTGAAGAAAAATGTAAAAATAAACCATAAAAAGATATTTCCACTTAGTAGGATAGTATTGACATCATTTTGTAGATCAGAAATTGTGTGAAATCTTTGCTATTTTAGGTTTGTAAGTAAACAACAGTTGTTGTAAATAAGTAGAAACAGGCTGCTGCCTTAGTATTTTGAGGCAGTTAGCATCTACACACATGCACGGCAGCAGTCCTACATGGTCATTAATTACAAAATATTATTCACTAGATAGCATTTCTTCTATAAACGCACTTAGAATTTCTTCTACAAAAACTTATTCTTTTGGTATTTAATCCATTTTCAATTTAATATTTTATTAAAATCACTAACTTAGATCGTCAAAGACACATGTTTTGGTGCCACATAAATCAGGACTAAAAGATCCATCAATGGATTTTAGTGGACCTAGGGCATGATCTAATTCATAAATTCGACTAAAAGTTATAGATCAATTTAATTTTTGTCACGTTGTACAAAGGCATTCAGTTGTCTCTTCGTTATGGAACATGGAAGTAATTTAAAAGCACAAAAACTTATTCATTTGATATTTTAATTAATATTTTATTAAAACCAATAACTTAGTTCGTCAAAGACAATGCTATTTGACACATAAATCAGGACTAAAAGATCCATCAATGGATTTTATTATGATCTTATTCATAAATTCGACTACAAGCTACTAGATCAATTTAACTTATGTCACCTTGTATGTAAGCATACAGGTTTCCTCGTTATGGAACATGGAAGTAATTTACATCGAAAATTATGTATCCTCATGATTAACCCATTCAAAAATAAGCAAGGTAGCCAACATAACTAAGTAAGAAGTTGACTGCTGCAATTGCTGCATACAAACTAAAAAAGGAAATTTAGCTTTTTGAAAGAATTCATTTTTCACCCAGTTTCTTTCATATGAAGTTAATTTAAAAAAAAAAATTGCAGTTAATGACAACTGTTAGTAGCTAACAATTCTTATAATTTAAAATAATAGTTAACGGCAACTGTAGCTAACAATTATTTTAATTTAAAATAATAGTTAATAATTTAAATAACACCTAATTAATTATTTGATACTAAGGTAGCCACAGTCTTACTGACATAACCATCAAACTAGGAGGTTTAACCCTATGAGCGTCTCAAGGATGAGATTCGCACTGCTGTTTCCTGAGCACCACACTCAACTAAATTACCTTGCATAATAGGGCATGAAAGTAGCAAGGTTACAATATATTTTTTTATAGGAAAGCTGTACAGTGTTCTCAATAAAAAGTCATTTCGACTTCTGCACCTTTAGCTACTAAACATTTCAGATGAAATTTTTCTTTACATCTGGCACACAAGGTCATAATAACATTTGTAGCTTCTTTTCTGCATATATAGTAGACCTTATCTACCACGCTCCTATTCCATTTCTCACATTTATTCCTATAATTGGGGTCAGCTTCAGAATGGCAACACTTCGGACGTAGACGAATACTGCTTAAACTCAAACTCAAACTCAAATATTTTATTGCTGATTATCTTCGTCTCAGCTGATTAGGGTAAAGTGATTCTATCTATCATTAAATTTTTGGCTTCTCTTCTAGAATTTTGCCAATGTCATGTCAGTCATGGGAGTGACACTTCGGCAGATAGCCGGTTTTGCGGAATTTAGATTACCATTCATCTGTGCCATTTATATAGTTTTGGGCGAAGACTCGACTTGGGTGATGTCAATACAAAACTTATTCCATACACATGAACTTTGCAAAAGCGATAGCAAACACGTCGCAGTTGTAACCTTGTGGAGTAAGTGTTCTGTGGTTGTAACCATCTATCATATTTGTTGTGTTCTGTCTGACACACAATCTGTTGTGTTGCCTAGTTAGTTTCAATTTTTGAATTTGTAAAGTGACGAGTCATACTACTCACAACAGAGATGACTTCTTTGTATGGTTCCTTCTTTGTACGACTCAGAGAATCATAAATAATAAGCACGACGTGTCCACTGTTGGGTTCAATAGCACCGGCAACGGCAATGCAAACCCAGTGATTATTGGTCAGATGACATATTTGCGCAGCCGATCAAAACCACGAGGATGTCCTCACGAGCCTGGGATCAGACAGATCGGAGACGAGCGCTTCGACAGCTGTCTGACTGCACATAAGCTACGAAACAGGTAGATAATCCAGCTACAATGTCACTGTATGTCCACTGAGCATCAAGGAGCATATAACCCCTACGGTACTGAACATGTAATCACTACATTTTATACAGTATGTCGGAAAGATTCGAAAAAAATCCTCAAGACAACTATCTGTTGACTTGACAACTTGATCAGTGTTGCCAGGTCCATTAGAATAAAATCAGAGGATGCGACTAAAAAAAATCAGGAGATGTATGGGGAAATTTATCAATCAGAAGATCATCATATCAGCTCATATACGTCCCCACCGAGAGGCTCAAGCCTACCCTGAATTAGGGCGATCAGGCCTTAGTCGACCACTCGGGCCCAGTGGCTGGTCGACTTCACACACAACCTTCGAGTTTCTTTGCAGACGTGTGTAGGTTTCCTCACGATGTTTTCCTTCACCTCAAGCAATCGGTAAGAATATACGTATATAAAAACTCATTGGTACATTGGCCGTCCAGATTTGAATTCGACACCTCTGGTTGTAGGGACCGAGTCGTTACCGGTTGAGCCACCGACGCTCTTTTCAATAGTCTGTTATGACATATCTGTCGAATAAATCTATTAACTGAAGAATACATCTATCTTTGCTTTGGCCGCCAGAAAAGTGCATTATGCCAAGGGCCTACCAATGTGAATAATAAAAATAGTTATTTGTATAAAAATAGTGCAAAGTAGCTTTTTAACCGCGTGCTCAATTTTGAGGACCGAGCAAGCGAAGGAGTCAAAATTTGAATCACGAGCGCAGCGAGCGATTGAAAAATTATAATCCTGAGCGTTAGCAAGGGAATCAAAAGAGCACGAGGTGAAAATCTTTGCACTCGAGTGCAACACGTAACTTTTCATTCCATCTCAGCGAGGAAATTACTAAATGGAAAAAAAACATTTGCGCATTACAAACAGTTTCAGTCAATCCTGTTGGCGTCAAATAAACTTCCTCGTCGCTAGCATCAATCATTTTAGGTTTTTCACTTGTTTTCAAGGTTTTAACAATAAGACGTAAAAAGAAAATGGCACGCGCAAAGCAAATTAAAAAAAAAAGTACACCAAGAAGGTTCCAAGTCTGAGCTTTTAACAAATTAAAAAAGATTGTATGATAAATTCGGCACCATGGAGGTAGAAGTCAATAGGTATAATAATGTTTTGAATTCACGATGTTCTAAATTCAATTTACTTTATCATCTAAAAACGGCTTTTGCACTCAGATATTTACTTTATCCTCTAGCGAATAAAAACGGCTTTTGCACTTAGATATGTAAGAGCAAAAATACAATTTCCGAAATGGGGGGAGGGGGGGGGGGTTGAAAAAATAATTATTCGATAGATGGTTTGACGTTCAACGTTCAATATATAGTAGTATGTTCTCTTTGGTTAAGTAATTTGGTTAGTACTTTGAAGTTGTTTGTTTCTTCCATGCATTTTTTTTATCTTTACCTATTTCTCATTACGTTAGACATGTGTCTTTATAATTTCAATATTTTTTTTATATATTTTCAATACTTCATGCACGCACTGACTTTGTGTTTTTAAACTTTGGTTGTACAATTATAATGGTATATCGTCGTCTAGTTCAGTGTTAGGCGTTCAGGTGTGAAAAAATATGAGAAAATTTGTTTAGGGTAATTTTTGTAAATATTACTTAATCTAGCTAGGGTAAATGGGGACTAAGCTTGGGTAAAGTGAAAACTGGATCTGGCAACACTGCTTGGTGTTATCAAGTTCAGCGATGCGAGATCTGATTTTTCGGTGATCTACTGATTTTCCCAAAATTCTACTGATTTACTGATTTGAACTGTAAGTCTACTGTTTTTTTTTTTCAGATACTAGCTTTATGTTAAAACACGTGAAGTAATAAACAACAAATTTTACTCCTGTAACTGAACCTCAGCAGTAGCAAAATTTGCCCAAGGCTCTCTTTTCTGTACCTTTACGCCACGGACGCGGCCAAAGCACATTACCTTTATAGAACACCCTACTTAAAAACTAGCCCGCATCCACCGGCTTCCCGCGATCTTTAACAGGTCGTTGGTCCATCAGGCGAAAGACGTCCACCGATGGACAACGGCATCCCCCCAAGGATTTCCACAACGACCGGTCCTACACTGCCCGCATCCAGCGGCTCCCCACGACCTTCACCAGGTCGTCAGTCCACCGAATACGAGGCCTGCCTACGCTACGTCTTCCGGTGCGCGGGTTTGAGAATTTCGCTGCCCCAACGGTGTACTTATAATAGTGTTTTTGCACATTGGTACAAGACAATATCTGTAAAATGGTTTTTTAGCTTTTTCCATGGTGTGAATAGCTTTTAAAACTATCAATCTGTAGAAAATAACCAAAAGTAAGTGTTAAACTTATAGTGAACGAACACTGGTAGTGGCTGGTCACGTTCAAACAGAATAAATTTTAGCGATATTTTTTCAAAATAATTAGAGCATTTCCAACAGTATTTATATTTTTATCTATTTAATAACTATGTAAAAAATAAATTAAATATATATAAAAAATTGACATATTCCCCATTGAAATATCCGTTTAGATAGTTATTCCTTGAATAAATAATAATTGGAAAATAGGCAACCAATTATCTGACAGATAAACTTTTAACTGAACATTGAAAAACTAGCCCGTAGTCAGTAATCATCTTAGCACGGTATACTCGTAAGCTAACCGGTTTATATCGCTGACTGTGGAGCATGATTCAAGTTTCAATATTATACCATGTTTCCATCAAGTTAAGTCCATTTTACGCTGACAATTTTGTAGTGCCAACCTAACTATGTGTGATATTATTGTATTTCAATTCACGTAGGTTTTTTATTACTTTTATATCAGCTCATATACGTCCCCACCAAGGGGCTCGAGCCTACCCTGAATTAGGACGATCGGGCCTTTTTTATTACTTCACGTGTTTTAAAATAAAGCTAGTATCTGAAAAAAAATCAGTAGACTTACAGTTCAAATCAGTAAATCAGTAGAATTTTGGGAAAATCAGTAGATCCCCGAAAAATCTGATCTCGCATCGCTGAACTTGATAACACCAAGCAGTGTTTCCAGATCCAGTTTTCACTTTACCCAAGCTTAGTCCCCATTTACCCTAGCTAGATTAAGTAATATTTACAAAAATTACCCTAAACAAATTTTCTCATATTTTTTCACACCTGAACGCCTAACACTGAACTAGACGACGATATACCATTATAATTGTACAACCAAAGTTTAAAAACACGAAGTCAGTGCGTGCATGAAACCAACTATTTATTTTTACTCACACGTATATTACAAAGAAGTTAATAAGGAAAGCATAAATTAATGCGTATTCCCTTAAAATGGAAACAAAAGAAATACCAAAAATAAGTACATTACAAGTTTTAAACCAAAAATAATAATTATCTAGCATCTAGTAGAAATAAAAATCTAACATCCTTCATAAATGCATAAGTTCTTTTTTCGTTGTTTTTGCCTGTATGTTTGGGGATACACTAGGTACGTGTATTCCGTATCACGATAATCTGGTGAAGTGATTTTAGTCTTGTATTCCAACAGACCTTATTAGAGTAGAGATCGACTTTGAGATAGGAAACAAGTTGAAATGAGATTGAATTATGGATAGAAAGATCAAAGAAGTTGAACAAAGAAGTTTGATGTGTGGAATACGTGAAGCGAATTAATTCGTTCGCTGAGCAGACATTATGTTGTCTTCCTTTGATAATTACCCCAAGTAAATGAATTACCCTAAGAAAATGCTTACCCTACTCAGTAATTTTTACTCTAAATCTAGGGTAGTTGACTAGGGAAGTTGACAACACTGACGTCAAGTCGAATCAGAAGCGTTACCAGATGACTATCTCGGGTTCTCTCTTCTCCCCAAATCTTCCTCAAAGTCCCCCCAAAATCAAGGTTTTGTTTTCTTCCAAAAGCTTGTTTTTATATTCAGTTTTGAGTTTATCAGGCCAATTAACTAGATAATTTCTATACCTCTTATACACTAATTTGCTAAATTTATCATTCAGCCTTTTCTTTAATCTTGGTGTAGTTTATCTTTGTGCCTCATACATCTGATACGTCCGGGAATAATCCAATGCTTTAGGATATATTTATTTCTTCTGGCTCTTTTAACTATTGTAAGTTTGTCTACAGTGTTACACAAGATAGTGTTAAAAACTTTTACAGCTTCATCCACATTTTGAGTTTGAGTAAAACCGGAGCAGTCAGCTTGTAGCAGTTCACGACAGACCTCCGCATAGTTGACCTTACGAATGATCCTAGACGATCCAGTAGCTTCATTTATGTTACATGAAATACCTAGTATGGCGGGCTATGTCTGTTATGTCTACTTTACACACTACCCCTACTGCTTTGCAAGGATTAAGCTCTAACAAATATATGATCTGAACAGTTGTTTAGCCTGGTTGGTTTAGTCATTGTAAGAGTTAGGCCCTTAATCAGGTGAACCACAGGAAAGACCCCAAATAGACATAGATAAGTTTTGGTAGTACCCACCCATTTTTTGGTTCTATGCCTTCGACCATTGACAAAATGAATATGAGATAGTCAATAAATTATGTTTCTAATTTCCAGATATATTTAAGTACTAAAATTAGACTATAATATACTATAAGTATCATATTATGTTGTCCGTCTGTCTGTTTGTTTGTCAAGACCCTTTTTTTTCAGGAACGCGTAGAGGTATCAAGAGGAATTTAATATCAAATTCTTAGGAATTTGGTCCCTTAAAACTGTAAAAAATAAATAAGCCATTTAAATCACGTATTTTGTTCATCATATAAGTCCCTATCGAGGGGTTCGAGCCTACCCTGAATTAAGGCAACACATATTTTTTATTAAATCAAATCCAAACCTATAGGCTATTTCCCATTGACCTTTACCTACAATCCTGAAATTTGGCAAGGAGCAAGGTCTCACAGTACAAGTAGTAAATAAAACTGAACATTTCAAATTTGTAGTTATAATCACATAAAAAAGTTTTTACACAAAAAACTTATATTTGCAGTTGGAGAAATTACTTGTACAGTGATAAATGAACTTAATTTTGAATGCTATAAAATATAAATTACTTGTACAGTGATAAATGAACTTAATTTTGAATGCTATAAAATATTATGAAAGAGCGAATAATTAATGGTGATTAACTTATATACTATATAAAAATAAGTCTGGTTTTCCTTCCTGACGCTATAACTCCAGAACGCACGAACTGATTTGGCTAATTATTTTTTTGTCGAGTTCGTTATTGTCAGGAGAAGGTTTTTATGTAGGGTAGGGTAGGGTAGGGTAGTGTAGGGTAGGTTAGGGTAGTGTAGGGTAGGGTAGTGTAGGGTAGTGTAGTGTAGGGTAGTGTAGTGTAGGGTAGTGTAGTGTAGGGTAGTATAGTGTAGTGTATGTAGGGTAGGGTAGGGTAGTGTAGGGTAGGGTATGGTAGTGTAGTGTAGGGTAGTGTAGAGTAGTGTAGGGTAGGGTAGTGTAGTGTAGGGTAGAGTATTGTAGGGTAGGGTAGTGTAGTGTAGGGTAGGATAGTGTAGTGTAGGGTAGGGTAGTGTCGGGTAGGGTAGTGTAATGTAAGGCGGTACGTAGTTCGCCGGGACAGCTAGTATGCTATTAAAATTAACGTGTCCGTTTTGACCACTTCTCACTTTCACTTTACTTTATCTTAACGTGTCTGTTTTGACTACTTCTCATTTTCACTTTACTTCACTGTTAGGTGACTGGATTAATTTTGGCGTTTTTTTTTGTATTTCCACGAATGGTCCTGCGCTGCCCGCATCCAGCGGCTTCCCGCGACTTTCACCAGGTAGTCAGTTCTACGATCTGTGTGCCCTGCCCACTGCCACTTCAGTTTGTGAGTTATGTCGGTAACTTTGGTTCTCTTACGGATCTCCTTATTTCTGATTCAATCGCATAGGTAAATTCCGAGCATAGCTTGCTCCATTGCCCTTTGGGTGACCTTGACACTCTGGAAATGACAAGCATTCATTTAGAAATTGAAGTCAGATCTCAGATTTCGTCAGTTTCAGGAAAATTCAAGAAAATTAACTAGTCCAAAAAAATGCCCCATCTGACTAACGCCTTTGTTCCATTAAATTCAATGGTTATTTGGGAATACCCATCATAAGATTTCGTCAGTTTCAGGAAAATTCAAGAAAATTAACTAGTCCAAAAAAAATTCCCTATCTGACTAACGCCTTTGTTCCATTAAATTCAATGAGTACATAGCTCATTGGAACATGAAGACATGCCACTAGTTACTAATAAAAGACCATAAGTAGTGTCACCAAGGTCTTTAATAAAAAAACAATAACATTTTTTAATTTTCAATAAAAAATGGCATTGAACTTCAAAAACTGAATCGGCAATTTCATAGTAGACCTATTATTTAATATACGGTAATTATATAATTGAACAACGTAATTATTATTCAATTTCAATTATGTTATTTTAAAATGCTGTATTCCTGTGTTACTCCCATTTGTGTAAACTTATACATGCGAGGCTGGGTTTTCAGCTTAAGCCTTCGCGAAAATTAAGTTAAGGAGTAGAGTATGCTGCACCAGACCTCCACACTAAATTGTCAGTCATAAAACCAGCTTCAATGTTATGAAAAGATTTTATTCATCATCACATTAAGTCAATATCTGTTTGTTTTAACTAAATAAATATTTTTATCTCTAAAAGTCCTTCTTTTAATGTCAAACTATACTATGTACAGGATGCGAACACCGGCAAAAAGCCTCAGTATGGTGTGATTTCACGTAAAAAAACATGTTAAAGTTAGTTTACTTCTTACTTGAGCTAGGGTTCCTCCCGATAAAGGTGAACCTAAAAGGGTTCCGTAACCAAAAGGATTCGGGAACCGCTGCATTAGATGTTATATAATGTATCACGTACATCTACATATATATTGTTTTGCAGAGGGTACGAGACCGCCGACGCGGACCACCATACAATTCCATGTCACAGAATTTTGCGAATAAAATCGCTGTGCGAACTAGGCCTTACTTAGTTGTCTGTAATGAAATCTTGCAAGTTAAATTTGACCCACCTCACGGTTTCCGATTGAGCTGAAATTTTGCATGCATATGTGTATCGCGTGTATTATTTACATGAGAGTTGTGTTTGATAAGTAGTTTGCTAACTTTGTTAATTTTTATTACTTTTCATTCTCAACTTTTATACTGAGTTTCGGTTTGAAACAGTATATATCCTTAGATTAGATTGATTGGAATGTCTAATAGCCACCTCCGTAGCGTATGGCGCTTTGCACACGACGGGGCGGGACGGGCCGGTCAATTTCGCTTCCAACGATAGCACAAGGCGCTATGCACACGACGGGACGGTGCGGGCCGGTCAATTTCGCCGCCAACGATAGCACAAAGGGAATCCTATACTTCCAACGCACATGGCGGACAAAAAGGCCGCGCTGCAGGTGCCCGGCGGGCACTGGCGGCACGGCATGTCCGTGGCTGCCCGCCATAGATCACACAAACCAGTTTGAATGCAGTAACGCAGACGGCGGCGCGAGGCGGCTGGCTCAGTCCGCGCCACGCTTCACTAGAACGAACGTACTAAACTGACCGCCTCTGTCCCTCATTTTTTGTGTACGCGGTGAGGGGAGCCGCGGCCATCGACGGACAGACGCGTTCTTTATTGCTTCGCGGTCAAAAAGACTGCCCCGCCCCGTCGTATGCATAGCGCTTAATGGTTAGTCCATTCGCTTCACACCAGGAGGTCGCGGGTTTCATTCCCAGTGGGGTCCACTTGTAAGATTCGGTTGGTGGTAGGTCATTTTCTAAGCCTGCCTGGCTAGCTACCACCATCTTATCTAAGTTTTGCCGCCAAACATCAGTGTTTACAACATTGATGTGTTCCGGCTTTAAAATAAGATAGCCCGTTGTCTATTGCGTTGGGGAATCTAGGTAAGCCCGCTTCCATCTTCGGTATCATCGTCACTTAATTACCATCAGGTGAGATTATGCCAAGGCCCAACTCATCACGCGTGAACGGCTGGATTCCTTAATTCTCTTTTTGTTGAGTTCGTTATTGTCAGAAGATTCTTATGTAGGGTAGGGTAGTGTAGTGTAGTGTAAGGTGGAACGAAGTTCACCGGGACGGCTAGTTAGTCAATAAACAAAACTCATCATCCTTAAATGACATTATTATTCGTAATAAGTAATTGAATTCAATGTATTTCTTTCTGTAACATTGTTTCACTCATCCCCAGTATTTTTTTTCTACTCAAAGCCTCCCTTAAGTAGGTAGGTATACAGTGTGTAAGGGATAGGGTTACTGATATTTTAAGGTTATGTAATACACTACATTTCATCGACGAAAAACTCCTCTATTAGGGAGTGGCACCCTTCTACCCCACATTGACCTTTTGTTAGGTTGAAAAAACGAAATCATCATAATTAATTTCAAGAACAGACAATCTGTGTGCGAAACAATTTTAGAAACTGAAATCTAATCACATAATAACATAATATTGTATTTTTTGCATTGTTTTAAGTTTTTCCTAAATAGTTTTGGTTAATTTTATGTGAATCACCAGAGGAAACAAATTACCTTTCTAATGAGACTATTTTGAAGTCTGTAGTACTGCTGCTAATTCAAAAGAAAACATATTTTTCATGAACATCTACAAAAATTAAAATTATTGAAAATAAAAATGCCATTTAGAGGGAAGAAGGCTGCGACCCCCTATTAGGGGGCTTTTTGTCTTAAAACATCGGTACCCTATCACTTACACAGTATATAAATTCCAGCTCATCTGTAGTTTCATGCAGGCCGGCAGAGCTTGCGGAATTTCGACAGTTCTGTAGCATCTCCAGATGTTTTTCGGTACCATAAGAGGGCGAAAGCGCTTTCTATCACCTGCCTGCGTAAACTGAAGCAAAAGAAAAATACCATAAAAATGATGATTTAATTGTTAAGAATTTATACCATACGATTCCAAAAAATAATGCGTTCACTCCAATATATCTGAATGTAAGAAAGAATACAAAACAATTATCTAGCTTTTTGTTTTGCTTTTAATCCAAAAAGAAACAGTGACCAGAGCTGGCGTGCGTGGTGATGGCGGTGACGTTCAGCGCGCTTGCGTAGTTCATCTTTTAGTTCGAGAACCAAACGAGGCAACAATCCGCGTGGAGTATACTGTTTTAAAGTTTTTCAAAAATCTTTGAATACAGTATTACTTATTTTTCAAAATTATTAATGTTTTTTTGAGTAAAATTTGCTATCTTCAATATTGAGGGTACTTCCCCTCCAGGCGGTGGTGCACACCACCTTCGAGTTTCTGCGCAGGCGTGTGCAGGTTTCCTCACGATGTTTTCTTATGCCGTTAGAGCGCCGGATATGGTGGTTCGTTCATTCAACCTTGTCCCTGTATAACTAGCGTTATTTCAAAATAGGCCTATAGTGAGGCTCTTCAAATTGGAGCTACCTTTACATTGCAATAACTTTTTACATTGATATTGCACTACGAATTCCAGAATTTGTCCTTCTAAATCATCTATCTACTACCAAATGTGTGTATGATTTTAATTTCAAAATTTGGCGTGTCTCCTCAGTCCACACGGACATTACAGCTGTACACATGGAATCTAAGAATAATTTTTCCACAGTAAAGATCCCAAAAAAACTGAAAACCGACTTCAAAAAGAAATTGACTCAAAAGTGTGAAAAATATTTTTATACATACACGAAATAAACCAACAATAACGAAATCAATGGTAGGTACGAATCAAATCAAGGGCCTACAATTTTTTTTGTAGTCGATACCAGCACACAGCTACTTACTCCGCTGCGTAGCATGGAGCAGGTCTGTTGGCCGCTGCACAAGCGCGAAGGTAAGCAGGTAGCGCAGCGCGATGCCGGCCAGCAGTACTAGTGACAGTTCGCGCCCCCCAGCACGCGCCACTGGCGTGTCACCACGCACCACGTATACTCCCGCAACAAGCCTGTAAATATCACGTACATCTTCGGTTATGTAAGAAAATTTTAATTTACCCAAACTTGTGCAAAAATATTGCCATTATTAAAAAAAGGAATATGCAAATCACTTATGACATTTACATACAGAGAAAACCACTAAAATGATGAATGAATTTAAATGTGTTAAAAGCGCATTGTGGAATTATTTACTAGTATTATGAGTGTTTTTCCGATAGCACCTATAAGTTTTTTACTTGTATCGGTTGTATCAGATAATTTTCGAAAAACCTTAAAAGCTTTTAGGTACAAGCTTTTTAGGATCAAAGTACTCATCAAAACGAATAAAACGAGAACAAACTCGATGGTGTTGTGTCGTTTTATTGCGGAGTTCCTATGGCCACTTTCCAGCTCCAGCATTAGATCAGCTCCATGTCATCATAATATTGCATTGTCACGCGATATACACATGCATGCAAAATTTCAGCTCAGTCGGAAATTGGGAAGTGGGGTAATTTAACTTGCAAGATTTCATTACAGACACCGGGACAGGTGTAACTAAATAAAAATAAAAAAATGTAAAAAGAAGGAGGTATTCTTCACAAGTGTGTCGCTTGCATCTCTCTTTACCAACAACGCTACAAGCGAAAGTGTACCATCGGTTGGTACATACTACTAGCAGAAATATAAATATACCCTCGTCGAATGCGCTTCCCCTTGCGCCTTGGGTTACAGCTACATGGAATCTAAGAATATTTTTTCCACAGTAAAGAAGCCAAAAAAAACTTAAAATGAAATTCACTCAAAAGTATGAAATAATATTATTATACTTAAATACACAACATTAACCAACAATAACGAAATTAAAGGCGGGTACGAATTAAATTAGGGGCTTAAATTTTTTTTGAGGTCGGTACCAGCACACAGTACTTACGTATTAAATGGTTTAGATTCGATGGTTTGCTGACACCGACCTCAAAAAAAATTTTAAGCCTCTAATTTAATTCGTACCCACCTTTGATTTCGTAATTGTTGGTTAATGTTGTGTATTTAAGTATAATAATATTATTTCATACTTTTGAGTGAATTTCATTTTGAAGTCGGTTTTAAGTTTTTTTAAACTTTTTTATTCAAATAAAGGTCTTAGGAAAATAGAATTACACAGGAACTGAGTCAAACCAGAGGGGGCATAATGAGACTCGGTGGCCTTCTAAGAGATTTGAAGTTGAGATTTTAATGGGGATCGATTGCCTTACACTAATAATTAAAAACCAAAAAATTAAAAAATGTGTGTGTTTGTGTGTACGTCTGTCCGGTGCTCTGGTTCCCAAACTACTAGACGGATTTAGGTGAAATTTGGGTTAAGGCAATATTATACATTTCTCGTCGAACTATGCGTCCAAAGTTGCTGAAAGTTTTCACCGTCATAAGACAAAAAAAGTTGATAATATGTAGATTCAAAATTCTAATATTCTGGGTATTTGTTGATCATTGTTACGATGTAACAAAATTGGTGTAGGACCCGTTATTGCGGGTTCTATTCATCGTACTTAAGAACTTTCCCCAAGGAACCCACAAACTATTATCCAAAAAAGTTGGACCTACGTCCAGAAATAAAATGAGGATTACGTAAAAATAATGGCTCAGAGATTCTAGTGAAACTCAATTAAAATTACTACAAGTATATACCAAAGCAAGAATTACTTTTTAAAGAATTGAATGTTACTTTATTTCACAATAAGTGCATTTGATTTACAGTTATTTGAAAACCATATAAAATATAAATTCATCATCATCATCATCATCATCATATCAGCCACAAATCGTCCACTGCTGGACAAAGGCCTCCCCCAAGGATTTCCACGACGACCGGTCCTGCGCTGCCCGCATCCATCGGCTTCCCGCGACCTTCACCAGGTCATCGGTCCACCGCGTGGGAGGCCTGCCTACGCTACGTTTTCCGGTGCGCGGTCGCCACTCGAGAACTTTACTGCCCCATCGGCCATCTGTTCTACGAGCTATGTGCCCTGCCCACTGCCACTTCAGTTTAGCGATTCTGTGGGCTATGTCGGTTACTTTAGTTCTCCTGCGGATCTCCTCGTTTCTGATTCGATCACGCAGAGAAACTCCGAGCATAGCACGCTCCATTGCCCTTTGGGTGACCTTGAGCCTTCTTATGAGGCCCATAGTAAGCGACCATGTCTCAGTTCCGTAAGTCATCACTGGCAACACACACTGGTCAAAGACCTTAGTCTTGAGACACTGCGGTATTTGGGACGTGAAGATATTGCGAAGCTTCCCGAACGCTGCCCAGCCGAGTTGGATTCGTCGATTGATCTCTTTCTTGAAGTTGGACCTACCTAACTGGACTGTTTGTCCCAGGTATACATATTCGTCAACAACTTCCAGTGTAGAGTCTCCAACCTTTAGAGGAGTGGGTGCGACACGGACATTTAACATTATTTTCGTCTTGTCCATGTTCATTTTAAGACCCACTTGTTGAGAGACCTTACTGAGGCCATCGAGCATTGTGCTTAGGTCTTCCATAGTCTCAGCCATGACCACGATATCATCAGCGAATCGGAGGTGGGATATGTACTCGCCGTTGATATTGATGCCGAGTCCACCCCAGTCCAGAAGCTTAAAAACATCTTCCAGGGCGGCGGTGAACAGTTTCGGAGATATAACGTCTCCCTGTCTCACCCCTCGCTGCAACTGGATAGGTTTCGAGTTCTGGTCTTGGAGGCGAACCGACATGGTGGCGTTTTCATACAGACACTTCAACACCTCGATGTATCGATGGTCAATTTGGCACCGCTGGAGAGACTGTAGCACAGCCCAGGTTTCGACTGAATCAAAGGCCTTCTCATAGTCCACAAACGCCAAGCATAGTGGCTGATTTATAAGTGATAAATTCATATAATACATAATTTTAAGCAGGTTACCTCACTATGAAGCTGATTAAGGATTGGCAATAAGATGCCAAATGTGGCCTTTAGGATGGTCTCACTATGATGTTTATTTTTACAAATTGAATAAATTTGGCAATTATGTAGCTACGAGTGGATACTTTGGTAGGAATTGACTGTGTTTTACCTGTGAAGCGCACCTGACGCAGGTACCGCAGTAACACGGCGCCGCTGGCGGGGCGCGTGGCATCGCACAGGCCCGTTCGTCTTCAGCAAAGTGCGCGGTGCATATCCCTGTAGCAAAAAAGAACGTGATACCGGATTTACACATTAGATTTGAAAGCCTTGAGCATCGCCGCAAAGTCGCCTGTCTATCGATATTCTATCGAATTCATTTCGGAGAGAGCGCGCAAGAACTTCACGACCTCATTCCTCGGCTGCATTCCTCCGTCGGTCAACAGGTTGCACCCCTTTGTTGTTGATGTTCCACCTTTTCGCACGAACCGTTACGCTTCTTCATTTATTATGCGTACAGCGCAGGAGTGGAACTCCTTGCCTGCGTCAGTGTTTCCCGATTCCTATAATTTGGGAATCTTCAAGGCAAGAGTGAATAGGCATTATTTGAGTTTGCGTGTACCATCCTCGACTGCACCATCACTTACCATCAGGTGAAATGCAGTCAAACGCACTCAAATTTTTAATAAAAAAAAAAGATATACAAAAGACTTTCACTGCTGGACAAGGGCCGCAAAGATTTCAACAACGAACAGTCCTGCGCTGCATCCAGCGTCTCCCTGCAACCTTCACCACTCCATAATTTACTGTTCCAACGGTCTACTCTGTTCCTCTAGCGTGGAGGTGGTGGAGGAGTTTATAGCCAGAACTACGGGTCTGGCTGTTTGGATCACGGTACTATGAGGCAGTGGGTAGCCTACGCAGCCAGCCAAAAGAGCTGTGAGCGAAAGCAACGCTGCGCACGTGAGTTGTCCATTAACCCTCTAACTACTGTTATTTTAAAACTACATTTTTTATTGATATTATTCTATTTGGTAGCATATACATTTCAAATACACAATTTTGCCCCCTTTTTAGTAAAAAGTGGGTTAAGAGAGACTATTGGTTTATTTACTGGTGGGAAAGCATCTCCAAAACTTGCCCGCATAGCAACCTAAGCTACTCTAGTACTGCTAGGTAGGTAGGTAACCGCAAGCCGTTACCTACCTACCTAGATAGTAGTGCCTCATGGTGTTGGTAAGAAAGCGGCCCTCAATTTATACTCTCAATGTCAGTAAGTTGGGATGCTATATTATAAACCTGCTAGTTAGTGTATGTGGTAGATGTACGAGAGAGAGAGAGAGAGAGATCTTGTCACAACGGCCATATGTTCTAAAAGCTATGTGCCTCACGCACTGCCCACTCAAGTTTAATGATTTAACAATTCTGTGAGCTATGTCGGTTACCTTGGTCCTCCTACGGATCCTCGAACCCATAGAGAGTCAAATGCCATCCCTTTCTATCATTTCCTTAGACCATCTGCCATCGGTTCTCCTCAAAATGTGTCCTGCTTATCCATTCTTTGGTGTTCTGAAAGACACACACAAACAAAAAATTAAATTCATACACAAAAAATAACATCCACAGGATGAAATTGAAAGTGGTATTTGGATATTTCAGCATGTCGGTTAACAGGAAGTATTTAAAAAAAACATTTGGAATATTTGAATAAAATATATGGAATTGAGAAGTTACCTATATAGAAAAATCTTCAGGTAAATAACCTGCAATACTTTTGATTAATCTAAGAATTGCACTTTCATATCATAAGTAGGTCAAAAATGTGTTGACATACATAATTACCTACAGTTCCTACAAATTATATTATTATAACAATAACAAATTATTGTGCTCAAATACGTACTATCTCAAGTACTTAATTAAAGGAACCTCTAGGTCAACTTATATGACAAAATTTTAAGCTATATACTTTATGTGTGACTGTATGTGTTTGTTTGTTACCTTTTCACGCTTCAACGAGTAAACCAATTTTGATGAAATTTGACATGCAGGTAACCTGTGTCACGGGGAAGGACATAGGCTACTTTTTATCCCGTGAAAATAGTATAGCCCGATGCTATTCCTGAGGGAACTGAAAATATACTCTTTTTTGGTTAATTCCTTTAACATCGCAACGGAACAATGGATTGTTGTGATTTTTTGCACAGAGATGGTTCAATGAGTGGGAAATGACATACACTGCTAATCATAAAAGTCCGTTCTGGAGAAAACTAATATCCACGCTCAGCAGCCTTTTGAAATTAACTTGTGGGAAAAGATAACTAATCCCAAAAGACCTAAAGAATACCGATTCAAAATGTCTCAAAGGGCCAGAAGACTGTTGGACCTACGTTTTGAAGTCCTTGACACAAATTCCTTAAAGATCAAAGCCAACTGAAAGAACCATTCTTGTCTTAACATTTTGCTCAAACTGCACGCTATCTCTCCATACCTGTGCACACCAATCACTCTTCTCCACCAATCTGAACTCAACCCCTGTGTGTGGAATATGGCTTATTGTATTGTATTTTTCCTTGCCTACAGTTCCATGAAAAATTTAAACAACGCGGAACTCCCCCAAAATGACTACTTTGTTATAGTGACAACTGACAACTGACCCCTAGCTCCTGGCGAGTCTCCAATGGTGAAAGAAGCTGCTCAGCAAGCAGTCATGAACCAAGGCTGGTCACGTTTCAATTACGCATCAATTTGGAGGCGGTAATGAGATGGATCACCAGACAGCAAATCTGTGAACAACACACTTGCTTGTAAAGTGACTCTTTTTGTACTCACCACTGTTAGGTTCATAATGCAGCTTGTTATACACACATGCTTTTTACTTCATATTTAAGCACATAAATTTGCTCTTATTAAGATACTAGCTTTTGCCCGCGGCTTCGCCCGGGTGGACATCGTTTTTATGACTGTATTAGAGGGTGCAGATCTCCAGATCCCTCGGGAACTATGTCAGGATATGCTTATTAGTAAATCGTGTCATTTCCCACCCCCTCAACCATCTCTGTGCAAAAAATCACACAATCCATTGTTCCGTTGCGATGTTAAAGAAATTAACCAAAAAAGAGTATTGTTTCAGTTCCCTCGGGAACTGCATCGGGCTATGCTATTTTCACGGGATAAAAAGTAGCCTATGTCCTTCCTTGTGACACAGGCTACCTGCATGCCAAATTTCATTAAGATTGGTCAAGGCGTTGAAGCGTGAAAAGGTAACAAACAAACACATTTTCACATTTATAATATTAAGTAAGGATTAAACAAAGCAGTGCAGACTTCATTGTACATGTTGTTAAATAAATATTGCCTATCTCAGTATGTCACTATTAATTATTATTTACCTACATTTGATCAAGTTTTATGTTTCAATTTAAACAAGGCACTGACTTTATATAAAAACTAAATGATTTCAGACAATGTCACTAATTAAATTATTTCTATGAATTTTAACGAAAATAAAAAACCGGCCATGCTTTGAGGGTTCCGTACCACCACATGTCTTCACACAACTATGACATTACAAACAAAAGAAAAAAAATATGAGCGTGAGAAAAAATATTTTTTTTATTCAGTTCGGAAGCCTTGGCGCGAGTAGACTCACACTTGGCCGGTCTGCATTATTATTTGTTTTACTTAAGAATAAGTACTATAATCACACAAAGTTTCACGCTTTAACAAAAACGTTTTTTTTTTGTACCCCCTAATTTTAACTCTCTTACTAATTTTAATAATTTATTGGTATAGCAGCAATGAAAATTTCAACTGTCTCCCTATTACCGTTCATGGAACTCAGTCTGCTGACAGACAGACAGACAGACATATGGACAGCGGAGGCTTAATAAAAGGGTCCCATTGGTCACCCTTAGGATGTATGGAACCCTAAAAAGTACATCAGACTGATTGTGGGGTTTCACGAGGTGAATGATTTTGTAACAAAAAACATAGATATAGATGGAATACTTTAGTTACTATGTCAGTGTGGCCACTGTTTGTGATAGTAACTTAAGGTTTCAAAGTTCAATTTATGTATTAAAATTTGAAAAAAAAATTACTACCTTCCCTAATGAACTTGGGAGCCTAGACCAGCTTCGCTTGCGCTGTACTGAATGCCATCTTGGGTTCTATCATTGAGTCTCAACACTGGTTGTTTCTGAAATGTAACACCATAAAGTATTAGAGGCACTCCTGAAGCATTTAGAGGGTACAAGCAAGATGGATACCTCACAATAGGCAAGTACTGTAATCAGCGCAGAAGCAATGCTGGATTTATCCCACAAAAACAAAAAAAAAATTGCTTTGCTAGCTCATTTGTTCTCATTGCTTAAATCTCAAAATGCAGATTTATTCAGCCTTTTAATAACATCATAGTAGATGAATAGTGAGGGACAACTCGCACACAGTCATCTGGTCTCAAGCTAGGATTCCCTGTAATTTGGGAACCGGAACACCCAGACACAGAGCAAACAAATCTATATGTCAGACGAATGTTTGCATTGGGTGGGGATCGAACCCCACAACCCTCAGCCCAGCAGGCTAAACTTTTAAATTTGACCAAGGTGTAGACCAAACTCTGTTTGAAAAGTATGTATGCAAGTATCATAGTTTTGGCAGACAGTAGGGTCACTCCCTGATGAGTAGCAGCTTTCGAAGGTCTAAAAGTCTTCTTATACTCATCATCACCCATTCTTCAAACCCTCCATACAATATATTCACCCTCGATGGCTTCTTCTGGTAGAATTACGAAATTCTGTAAATTAGTATAGCGGCCATTTTGTTCTTCCGGCATTTTGAAGTTTTTTTCGCACCTGTCAAATTTGACCAAAGTTTCGACCAAACTTTTATTTTTATTTTATTATTCACTATTGGTAAACCCTTGGCATCATCTCACCTAATGGTAAGTGACGATGATGCCGAAGATGAAAGCGGGCTTACCAAGATTCCCCAACGCAATGGAGACTGGCTATCTTATCTTCAAGCCGGCACACATCAATGTTTTTAACGCTGATGTTTGGCGGCAAGAATTAGGTAAGATGGTGGTAGCTAGCCAGACGGGCTTAGAAATGCCCTACCACCAACCAAACAGTATCACATGTTGACCCCACCGGGAATCGAACCCGGGACCTCCTGGTGTGAAGCGAATGGACTAACCATTACGCCACGGAGGCGGTACTTTGTACCTATTATAGTTTTGGCGGGCAGTAGAGTCACTCTCTGATGAGTCGTTTACGAGGATCTTGAAGTTTTTCTATACTCACCGGTACCCACTTACCAAACCCCCTATACAACATTTTCACCCCCGACGGCTCCTTCTGGGAGGACAATTATGTCAGTCAGTCAGTGAATGAGTCAATTTCTGTGGGGTGTGGGTAGGTAGGTATTATGAACGCTACTTCACTTTCGCCTGTTATGCAAGACTGTTGTTTGAATTGTATTTTTCCTTGGCTACAAGTTCCACCAAAAAGATAACTTTTTTTATTCACAATTAGTAAGCCCTTGGCGTCATCTCATCTGATGGCATGTGACGATGATGCCAAAGATGAAAGCGAGCTTACCAAGATTCCCATACGCATTGGAGATCTGGCTATCTTATCTTCAAGCCGGAACACATGATGATTGGCGGCATAAGATGGTGGTAGCTAGCCAGGTGGGCTATTAAAATGCCCTACCACCAACCAAACTGAGTCTTACAAAGTTGACCCCGCCGGTAATCGAACCCGCGACCTCCTGTTGTGAAGAGAATGAACTAACCATTACGCAATGAAGGCGGTTGAGACGTGTGTTGGAACTCCCCCAAAATGATTACTTTCTTATAGTGACACCTAACCCCTAACTCCTGGCGAGTCTCCAGTGGTGAAAGTAGCTGCTCAGCAAGAAGTCATGCACCAAGCCTGGTCATGTTCCAATTATGCATCAATTTGGAGGAATGAGATGCCTCACCAGACAGCAAATCTGCGGACAACACACTTGCTATTAAAGTGACTCCTTATAAAGTACTCACCACTGTTAGGTTCATGATGCAGCTTGTTAAACACACATGCTTTTTACTTTGTATTGAAGCACATAAATTTGGTCTTATTAAGATATTAAATTTAGATTTCATATGTACATTTATCTGATGCTCTTACGGTGAAGGAAAACATAGTGAGGAAACCTGCACACGCCTGTGGAGAAACTCGCAAGTTGTGTGGTTAAGTCGACAAACCTGACTAAGGCCCGATCGTCCTAATTCAGGATAGGCTCGAGCCCCTCGGTGGGGATGTATATGAGCTGATATGATTAAAAAAATGGACTACCTTCCCTATGTTGATTTTAGCAGTGACCCCAAGAGCCTAGACCGGCTTTAGTTGAGCTGGACTGTATGCCACCTTGGGTTCTATCATGAAGTCTCAACACTGCGGGTTGTTTCTGAAATGTTAAACTATAAAGTTATTAGAAGAACTCCTGAAGCACTTAGAGGGTACAAGCAAGATGGTTACCACACAGTAGGCTAGTACTGTAATCAGCGCAGAAGCAATGCTGGATTTATCCCACAAAAACAAAAAAATTAAATTGCTTTGCTCGCACATCTGTTCTCATTGCTCTTACTTCAAAATCCAGATTTATTTAGCCTTTTAATAACATCATAGTAAATGATGTGAGGGACAAATCTCACACAGTCATGTGGTCTCAAACTAGGATTCCCTGTAATTTGGGAACTAGAGACTTATATACATACCTATTTAAAACACCCAGACACAGAGCAAACAAATCCGTATGTCACACAAATATTTGCCTTGGGCGGGGATCGAACCCCACAACCCTCAGCCTAGCAGGAAAAAGCTAACTACTGAATGCCATTTCTTTTAGTGCCAACTATAAATAACTGGGCAGATATATCTCATCATGCAGCACGAATAACAGTGCTATCCAATGGATAGGCGGCAGACCTGGATATAGATAGATATCCTATTACATAAGTAGAAATCTACTACTGCACAAATAAGAAGCTGGAAGTCTGTATTTCTGAGTTCTGACTATAGCAAACCAAAATTGTCGACATGTCAAATGTTTCAGTTTGCAATGGCATTAGGGAGAGGAAAATCCTAGTAGAACAAAACTCACCTTTATGATATAACATAGCACCAGATCACACATGTTTGCTTGAATATTATTTTGCAGTTTAGCAATAAAACTAAGAAAATTAAATTCCTCCTCCACTATAGATACATATCAAAATGAATTAATGTTTTCTTCACTGCTGTTATTGTGCTCATCCAAGAAATAATGAGCTTTTTGAGGTTGGCCTGATCTCTAGGAGACCAAAGTGACTAAGCAATCTCAGACTGCAGGTTGTTGTCAATCATGCCTTCATTCCCAGTTGGTCAATATTTGTCCTCTTGTCCGTCCATAATATTTGTAGCCTAGCTTCTCATTATTGCCTTTATCTTTTTTCTTTCAGATGCAAATGCTGCCATTCTGCTGCCATTTGTGTTCTTCGACGTATTTCCTTTGCAAATCCCCAAAGCCCGTAAGCATTGATCCCGAGGCATGACGCAGCACAGGGGTGATTTCTCTGTAGTTCACCTCCATAGGTTTTCATCCTTGGTTACATGTTGTAGCTGCATCTTTGTAAAGGCTCAGAGGCAGCGGTTGTGCCGGATCGGAGCCGATGAAGTCGACCGGCGAGGGTCTGGCCATTTCTTCGAGGTCTCACGGTCGTGGGAGAGATGTCATCTGTCCGATTCTGTCCTAGATAACGCCTTCGCCTTTCAGTTTTGATTCAGTATCCAGATAACAACGAACTTTTGAAGAGTATGACAACGTAGGGTATTATATTTCCTTTGAGTTTGAGTGAACGCTTGCAATTTTAAAGATTACAACTGTAGGAAACAGATTTTGCAAATGAAATTCAACTATATGTTAACAACGACAAAGTCTTTAACAAGCGCAAATATAAAGTTTTAAGTGAAAATAGCCTTTTTTTTTTTAAATTTCAATTCTGCTCACCACTTTCCATAGGGATCTGACAAAAAATCGTTCATTATCGGTCTTAATGTATGGAGAAAATTCCGAGTGAATTTAGCTTATTGGCTGAAGCTAAATTCACTCGGAATTTTCTCCATACATTAAGACCGATAATGAACGATTTTTTGTCAGATCCCTATGGAAAGTGGTGAGCAGAATTGAAATTTAAAAAAAAAAAGGCTATTTTCACTTAAAACTTTATATTTGCGCTTGTTAAAGACTTTGTCGTTGTTAACATATAGTTGAATTTCATTTGCAAAATCTGTTTCCTACAGTTGTAATCTTTAAAATTGCAAGCGTTCACTCAAACTCAAAGGAAATATAATACCCTACGTTGTCATACTCTTCAAAAGTTCGTTGTTATCTGGATACTGAATCAAAACTGAAAGGCGAAGGCGTTATCTAGGACAGAATCGGACAGATGACATCTCTCCCACGACCGTGAGACCTCGAAGAAATGGCCAGACCCTCGCCGGTCGACTTCATCGGCTCCGATCCGGCACAACCGCTGCCTCTGAGCCTTTACAAAGATGCAGCTACAACATGTAACCAAGGATGAAAACCTATGGAGGTGAACTACAGAGAAATCACCCCTGTGCTGCGTCATGCCTCGGGATCAATGCTTACGGGCTTTGGGGATTTGCAAAGGAAATACGTCGAAGAACACAAATGGCAGCAGAATGGCAGCATTTGCATCTGAAAGAAAAAAGATAAAGGCAATAATGAGAAGCTAGGCTACAAATATTATGGACGGACAAGAGGACAAATATTGACCAACTGGGAATGAAGGCATGATTGACAACAACCTGCAGTCTGAGATTGCTTAGTCACTTTGGTCTCCTAGAGATCAGGCCAACCTCAAAAAGCTCATTATTTCTTGGATGAGCACAATAACAGCAGTGAAGAAAACATTAATTCATTTTGATATGTATCTATAGTGGAGGAGGAATTTAATTTTCTTAGTTTTATTGCTAAACTGCAAAATAATATTCAAGCAAACATGTGTGATCTGGTGCTATGTTATATCATAAAGGTGAGTTTTGTTCTACTAGGATTTTCCTCTCCCTAATGCCATTGCAAACTGAAACATTTGACATGTCGACAATTTTGGTTTGCTATAGTCAGAACTCAGAAATACAGACTTCCAGCTTCTTATTTGTGCAGTAGTAGATTTCTACTTATGTAATAGGATATCTATCTATATCCAGGTCTGCCGCCTATCCATTGGATAGCACTGTTATTCGTGCTGCATGATGAGATATATCTGCCCAGTTATTTATAGTTGGCACTAAAAGAAATGGCATTCAGTAGTTAGCTTTTTCCTGCTAGGCTGAGGGTTGTGGGGTTCGATCCCCGCCCAAGGCAAATATTTGTGTGACATACGGATTTGTTTGCTCTGTGTCTGGGTGTTTTAAATAGGTATGTATATAAGTCTCTAGTTCCCAAATTACAGGGAATCCTAGTTTGAGACCACATGACTGTGTGAGATTTGTCCCTCACATCATTTACTATGATGTTATTAAAAGGCTAAATAAATCTGGATTTTGAAGTAAGAGCAATGAGAACAGATGTGCGAGCAAAGCAATTTAATTTTTTTGTTTTTGTGGGATAAATCCAGCATTGCTTCTGCGCTGATTACAGTACTAGCCTACTGTGTGGTAACCATCTTGCTTGTACCCTCTAAGTGCTTCAGGAGTTCTTCTAATAACTTTATAGTTTAACATTTCAGAAACAACCCGCAGTGTTGAGACTTCATGATAGAACCCAAGGTGGCATACAGTCCAGCTCAACTAAAGCCGGTCTAGGCTCTTGGGGTCACTGCTAAAATCAACATAGGGAAGGTAGTCCATTTTTTTAATCATATCAGCTCATATACATCCCCACCGAGGGGCTCGAGCCTATCCTGAATTAGGACGATCGGGCCTTAGTCAGGTTTGTCGACTTAACCACACAACTTGCGAGTTTCTCCACAGGCGTGTGCAGGTTTCCTCACTATGTTTTCCTTCACCGTAAGAGCATCAGATAAATGTACATATGAAATCTAAATTTAATATCTTAATAAGACCAAATTTATGTGCTTCAATACAAAGTAAAAAGCATGTGTGTTTAACAAGCTGCATCATGAACCTAACAGTGGTGAGTACTTTATAAGGAGTCACTTTAATAGCAAGTGTGTTGTCCGCAGATTTGCTGTCTGGTGAGGCATCTCATTCCTCCAAATTGATGCATAATTGGAACATGACCAGGCTTGGTGCATGACTTCTTGCTGAGCAGCTACTTTCACCACTGGAGACTCGCCAGGAGTTAGGGGTTAGGTGTCACTATAAGAAAGTAATCATTTTGGGGGAGTTCCAACACACGTCTCAACCGCCTTCATTGCGTAATGGTTAGTTCATTCTCTTCACAACAGGAGGTCGCGGGTTCGATTACCGGCGGGGTCAACTTTGTAAGACTCAGTTTGGTTGGTGGTAGGGCATTTTAATAGCCCACCTGGCTAGCTACCACCATCTTATGCCGCCAATCATCATGTGTTCCGGCTTGAAGATAAGATAGCCAGATCTCCAATGCGTATGGGAATCTTGGTAAGCTCGCTTTCATCTTTGGCATCATCGTCACATGCCATCAGATGAGATGACGCCAAGGGCTTACTAATTGTGAATAAAAAAAGTTATCTTTTTGGTGGAACTTGTAGCCAAGGAAAAATACAATTCAAACAACAGTCTTGCATAACAGGCGAAAGTGAAGTAGCGTTCATAATACCTACCTACCCACACCCCACAGAAATTGACTCATTCACTGACTGACTGACATAATTGTCCTCCCAGAAGGAGCCGTCGGGGGTGAAAATGTTGTATAGGGGGTTTGGTAAGTGGGTACCGGTGAGTATAGAAAAACTTCAAGATCCTCGTAAACGACTCATCAGAGAGTGACTCTACTGCCCGCCAAAACTATAATAGGTACAAAGTACCGCCTCCGTGGCGTAATGGTTAGTCCATTCGCTTCACACCAGGAGGTCCCGGGTTCGATTCCCGGTGGGGTCAACATGTGATACTGTTTGGTTGGTGGTAGGGCATTTCTAAGCCCGTCTGGCTAGCTACCACCATCTTACCTAATTCTTGCCGCCAAACATCAGCGTTAAAAACATTGATGTGTGCCGGCTTGAAGATAAGATAGCCAGTCTCCATTGCGTTGGGGAATCTTGGTAAGCCCGCTTTCATCTTCGGCATCATCGTCACTTACCATTAGGTGAGATGATGCCAAGGGTTTACCAATAGTGAATAATAAAATAAAAATAAAAGTTTGGTCGAAACTTTGGTCAAATTTGACAGGTGCGAAAAAAACTTCAAAATGCCGGAAGAACAAAATGGCCGCTATACTAATTTACAGAATTTCGTAATTCTACCAGAAGAAGCCATCGAGGGTGAATATATTGTATGGAGGGTTTGAAGAATGGGTGATGATGAGTATAAGAAGACTTTTAGACCTTCGAAAGCTGCTACTCATCAGGGAGTGACCCTACTGTCTGCCAAAACTATGATACTTGCATACATACTTTTCAAACAGAGTTTGGTCTACACCTTGGTCAAATTTAAAAGTTTAGCCTGCTGGGCTGAGGGTTGTGGGGTTCGATCCCCACCCAATGCAAACATTCGTCTGACATATAGATTTGTTTGCTCTGTGTCTGGGTGTTCCGGTTCCCAAATTACAGGGAATCCTAGCTTGAGACCAGATGACTGTGTGCGAGTTGTCCCTCACTATTCATCTACTATGATGTTATTAAAAGGCTGAATAAATCTGCATTTTGAGATTTAAGCAATGAGAACAAATGAGCTAGCAAAGCAATTTTTTTTTTGTTTTTGTGGGATAAATCCAGCATTGCTTCTGCGCTGATTACAGTACTTGCCTATTGTGAGGTATCCATCTTGCTTGTACCCTCTAAATGCTTCAGGAGTGCCTCTAATACTTTATGGTGTTACATTTCAGAAACAACCAGTGTTGAGACTCAATGATAGAACCCAAGATGGCATTCAGTACAGCGCAAGCGAAGCTGGTCTAGGCTCCCAAGTTCATTAGGGAAGGTAGTAATTTTTTTTTCAAATTTTAATACATAAATTGAACTTTGAAACCTTAAGTTACTATCACAAACAGTGGCCACACTGACATAGTAACTAAAGTATTCCATCTATATCTATGTTTTTTGTTACAAAATCATTCACCTCGTGAAACCCCACAATCAGTCTGATGTACTTTTTAGGGTTCCATACATCCTAAGGGTGACCAATGGGACCCTTTTATTAAGCCTCCGCTGTCCATATGTCTGTCTGTCTGTCTGTCAGCAGACTGAGTTCCATGAACGGTAATAGGGAGACAGTTGAAATTTTCATTGCTGCTATACCAATAAATTATTAAAATTAGTAAGAGAGTTAAAATTAGGGGGTACAAAAAAAAAACGTTTTTGTTAAAGCGTGAAACTTTGTGTGATTATAGTACTTATTCTTAAGTAAAACAAATAATAATGCAGACCGGCCAAGTGTGAGTCTACTCGCGCCAAGGCTTCCGAACTGAATAAAAAAAATATTTTTTCTCACGCTCATATTTTTTTTCTTTTGTTTGTAATGTCATAGTTGTGTGAAGACATGTGGTGGTACGGAACCCTCAAAGCATGGCCGGTTTTTTATTTTCGTTAAAATTCATAGAAATAATTTAATTAGTGACATTGTCTGAAATCATTTAGTTTTTATATAAAGTCAGTGCCTTGTTTAAATTGAAACATAAAACTTGATCAAATGTAGGTAAATAATAATTAATAGTGACATACTGAGATAGGCAATATTTATTTAACAACATGTACAATGAAGTCTGCACTGCTTTGTTTAATCCTTACTTAATATTATAAATGTGAAAATGTGTTTGTTTGTTACCTTTTCACGCTTCAACGCCTTGACCAATCTTAATGAAATTTGGCATGCAGGTAGCCTGTGTCACAAGGAAGGACATAGGCTACTTTTTATCCCGTGAAAATAGCATAGCCCGATGCAGTTCCCGAGGGAACTGAAACAATACTCTTTTTTGGTTAATTTCTTTAACATCGCAACGGAACAATGGATTGTGTGATTTTTTGCACAGAGATGGTTGAGGGGGTGGGAAATGACACGATTTACTAATAAGCATATCCTGACATAGTTCCCGAGGGATCTGGAGATCTGCACCCTCTAATACAGTCATAAAAACGATGTCCACCCGGGCGAAGCCGCGGGCAAAAGCTAGTATCTTAATAAGAGCAAATTTATGTGCTTAAATATGAAGTAAAAAGCATGTGTGTATAACAAGCTGCATTATGAACCTAACAGTGGTGAGTACAAAAAGAGTCACTTTACAAGCAAGTGTGTTGTTCACAGATTTGCTGTCTGGTGATCCATCTCATTACCGCCTCCAAATTGATGCGTAATTGAAACGTGACCAGCCTTGGTTCATGACTGCTTGCTGAGCAGCTTCTTTCACCATTGGAGACTCGCCAGGAGCTAGGGGTCAGTTGTCAGTTGTCACTATAACAAAGTAGTCATTTTGGGGGAGTTCCGCGTTGTTTAAATTTTTCATGGAACTGTAGGCAAGGAAAAATACAATACAATAAGCCATATTCCACACACAGGGGTTGAGTTCAGATTGGTGGAGAAGAGTGATTGGTGTGCACAGGTATGGAGAGATAGCGTGCAGTTTGAGCAAAATGTTAAGACAAGAATGGTTCTTTCAGTTGGCTTTGATCTTTAAGGAATTTGTGTCAAGGACTTCAAAACGTAGGTCCAACAGTCTTCTGGCCCTTTGAGACATTTTGAATCGGTATTCTTTAGGTCTTTTGGGATTAGTTATCTTTTCCCACAAGTTAATTTCAAAAGGCTGCTGAGCGTGGATATTAGTTTTCTCCAGAACGGACTTTTATGATTAGCAGTGTATGTCATTTCCCACTCATTGAACCATCTCTGTGCAAAAAATCACAACAATCCATTGTTCCGTTGCGATGTTAAAGGAATTAACCAAAAAAGAGTATATTTTCAGTTCCCTCAGGAATAGCATCGGGCTATACTATTTTCACGGGATAAAAAGTAGCCTATGTCCTTCCCCGTGACACAGGTTACCTGCATGTCAAATTTCATCAAAATTGGTTTACTCGTTGAAGCGTGAAAAGGTAACAAACAAACACATACAGTCACACATAAAGTATATAGCTTAAAATTTTGTCATATAAGTTGACCTAGAGGTTCCTTTAATTAAGTACTTGAGATAGTACGTATTTGAGCACAATAATTTGTTATTGTTATAATAATATAATTTGTAGGAACTGTAGGTAATTATGTATGTCAACACATTTTTGACCTACTTATGATATGAAAGTGCAATTCTTAGATTAATCAAAAGTATTGCAGGTTATTTACCTGAAGATTTTTCTATATAGGTAACTTCTCAATTCCATATATTTTATTCAAATATTCCAAATGTTTTTTTTAAATACTTCCTGTTAACCGACATGCTGAAATATCCAAATACCACTTTCAATTTCATCCTGTGGATGTTATTTTTTGTGTATGAATTTAATTTTTTGTTTGTGTGTGTCTTTCAGAACACCAAAGAATGGATAAGCAGGACACATTTTGAGGAGAACCGATGGCAGATGGTCTAAGGAAATGATAGAAAGGGATGGCATTTGACTCTCTATGGGTTCGAGGATCCGTAGGAGGACCAAGGTAACCGACATAGCTCACAGAATCGTTAAATCATTAAACTTGAGTGGGCAGTGCGTGAGGCACATAGCTTTTAGAACATATGGCCGTTGTGACAAGATCTCTCTCTCTCTCGTTCATCTACCACATACACTAACTAGCAGGTTTATAATATAGCATCCCAACTTACTGACATTGAGAGTATAAATTGAAGGCCGCTTTCTTACCAACCAACACCATGAGGCACTACTATCTAGGTAGGTAGGTAACGGCTTGCGGTTACCTACCTACCTAGCAGTACTAGAGTAGCTTAGGTTGCTATGCGGGCAAGTTTTGGAGATGCTTTCCCACCAGTAAATAAACCAATAGTCTCTCTTAACCCACTTTTTACTAAAAAGGGGGCAAAATTGTGTATTTGAAACATATATTCTACCAAATAGAATAATATCAATAAAAAAATGTAGTTTTAAAATAACAGTAGTTAGAGGGTTAATGGACAACTCACGTGCGCAGCGTTGCTTTCGCTCACAGCTCTTTTGGCTGGCTGCGTAGGCTACCCATTTCCTCATAGTACCCTGATCCAAACAGCCAGACCCGTAGTTCTGGCTATAAACTCCTCCACCACCTCCACGCTAGAGGAACAGAGTAGACCGTTGGAACAGTAAATTATGGAGTGGTGAAGATTGCAGGGAGACGCTGGATGCAGCGCAGGACTGTTCGTTGTTGAAATCTTTGCGGCCCTTGTCCAGCAGTGAAAGTCTTTTGTATATCTTTTTTTTTATTAAAAATTTGAGTGCGTTTGACTGCATTTCACCTGATGGTAAGTGATGGTGCAGTCGAGGATGGTACACGCAAACTCAAATAATGCCTATTCACTCTTGCCTTGAAGATTCCCAAATTATAGGAATCGGGAAACACTGACGCAGGCAAGGAGTTCCACTCCTGCGCTGTACGCATAATAAATGAAGAAGCGTAACGGTTCGTGCGAAAAGGTGGGACATAAACAACAAAGGGGTGCAACCTGTTGACCGACGGAGGAATGGAGCCGGGGGAATGAGGTCGTGAAGTTCCTGCGCGCACTCCGAAATGAATTCGATAGAATATCGATAGACAGGCGACTTTGCGGCGATGCTCAAGGCTTTCAAATCTAATGTGTAAATCCGGTATCACGTTCTTTTTTGCTACAGGGATATGCACCGCGCACTTTGCGGAGGACGAACGGGCCTGTGCGATGCCACGCGCCCCGCCAGCGGCGCCGTGTTACTGCGGTACCTGCGTCAGGTGCGCTTCACAGGTAAAACACAGTCAATTCCTACCAAAGTATCCACTCGTAGCTACATAATTGCCAAATTTATTCAATTTGTAAAAATAAACATCATAGTGAGACCATCCTAAAGGCCACATTTGGCATCTTATTGCCAATCCTTAATCAGCTTCATTTCAACCTGCTTAAAATTATGTATTATATGTATTTATATTTTATATGGTTTTCAAATAACTATAAATCGAATGCACTTATTGTGAAATAAAGTAACATTCAATTCTTTAAAAAGTAATTCTTGCTTTGGTATATACTTGTAGTAATTTTAATTGAGTTTCACTAGAATCTCTGAGCCATTATTATTACGTAATCCTCATTTTATTTCTGGACGTAGGTCCAACTTTTTTGGATAATAGTCTGTGGGTTCCTTGGGGAAAGTTCTTCAGTACGATGAATAGAATCCGCAGTAACGGGTCCTACACCAATTTTGTTACATCGTAACAATGATCAACAAATACCCAGAATATTAGAATTTTGAATCTACATATTATCAACTTTTTTTGTCTTATGACGGTGAAAACTTTCAGCAACTTAGGACGCATAGTTCGACGAGAAATGTATAATGCCTTAACCCAAATTTCACCTAAATCCGTCTAGTAGTTTGGGAACCAGAGCACCGGACAGACGTACACACAAACACACTCATTTTTTAATTTTTTGGTTTTTAATTATTAGTGTAAGGCAATCGATCCCCATTAAAATCTCAACTTCAAATCTCTTAGAAGGCCACCAAGTCTCATTATGCCCCCTCTCGTTTGACTCCTGTGTAATTCTATTTTCCTAAGATCTTTATTTGAATAAAAAAAGTTTAAAAAAACTTAAAACCGACTTCAAAATGAAATTCACTCAAAAGTATGAAATAATATTATTATACTTAAATACACAACATTAACCAACAATTACGAAATCAAAGGTGGGTACGAATTAAATTAGAGGCTTAAAATTTTTTTTGAGGTCGGTGTCAGCAAACCATCGAATCTAAACCATTTAATACGTAAGTACTGTGTGCTGGTACCGACCTCAAAAAAAATTTAAGCCCCTAATTTAATTCGTACCCGCCTTTGATTTCGTTATTGTTGGTTAATGTTGTGTTCATTCATTCATTACAGCTCATATACGTCCCCACCGAGGGGCTCGAGCCTACCCTGAATCAGGGCGATTAGGCCTTAGTCGACCACGCGGGCCCAGTGCGGGTTGGCGACTTCACACACAACCTTCGAGTTTCTTCGCAGGCGTGTGCAGGTTTCCTCACGATGTTTTCCTTCACCGTTAAAGCAATCGGTAAGTATGTACGTAAGTTTTTGAAAAACTCATTGGTACATTGGCCGTCCAGATTTGAACCCGGTACCTCTGGTTAGATGAACCGAGTCGTTACCGAGCCACCGACGCTTGTGTATTTAATGTATTTAAGTATTGTATTTTGTGTATTTATTGTGTATTTAAGTATAATAATATTATTTCATACTTTTGAGTGAATTTCATTTTGAAGTCGGTTTTAAGTTTTTTTTGGCTTCTTTACTGTGGAAAAATTATTCTTAGATTCCATGTAGCCCAAGGCGCAAGGGGAAGCGCATTCGACAAGGGTATATTTATATTTCTGCTAGTAGTATGTACCAACCGATGGTACACTTTCGCTTGTAGCGTTGTTGGTAAAGAGAGATGCAAGCGACACACTTGTGAATAATACCTCCTTCTTTTTACATTTTTTTATTTTTATTTAGTTACACCTGTCCCGGTGTCTGTAATGAAATCTTGCAAGTTAAATTTGACCCACTTCCCAATTTCCGACTGAGCTGAAATTTTGCATGCATGTGTATATCGCGTGACAATGCAATATTGTGATGACATGGAGCTGATCTAATGCTGGAGCTGGAAAGTGGCCATAGGAACTCCGCAATAAAACGACACAACACCATCGAGTTTGTTCTCGTTTTATTCGTTTTGATGAGTACTTTGATCCTAAAAAGCTTGTACCTAAAAGCTTTTAAGGTTTTTCGAAAATTATCTGATACAACCGATACAAGTAAAAAACTTATAGGTGCTATCGGAAAAACACTCATAATACTAGTAAATAATTCCACAATGCGCTTTTAACACATTTAAATTCATTCATCATTTTAGTGGTTTTCTCTGTATGTAAATGTCATAAGTGATTTGCATATTCCTTTTTTTAATAATGGCAATATTTTTGCACAAGTTTGGGTAAATTAAAATTTTCTTACATAACCGAATATGTACGTGATATTTACAGGCTTGTTGCGGGAGTATACGTGGTGCGTGGTGACACGCCAGTGGCGCGTGCTGGGGGGCGCGAACTGTCACTAGTACTGCTGACCGGCATCGCGCTGCGCTACCTGCTTACCTTCGCGCTTGTGCAGTGGCCAACAGACCTGCTCCATGCTACGCAGCGGAGTAAGTAGCTGTGTGCTGGTATCGACTACAAAAAAAATTGTAGGCCCTTAATTTGATTCGTACCTACCATTGATTTCGTTATTGTTGGTTTATTTCGTGTATATATAAAAATATTTTTCACACTTTTGAGTCAATTTCTTTTTGAAGTCGGTTTTCAGTTTTTTTGGGTTCTTTACTGTGGAAAAATTATTCTTAGATTCCATGTGTACAGCTGTAATGTCCGTGTGGACTGAGGAGACACGCCAGATTTTGAAATTAAAATCATACACACATTTGGTATCTAATGTTAAATGTCCGTGTCGCACCCACTCCTCTAAAGGTTGGAGACTCTACACTGGAAGTTGTTGACGAATATGTATATCTGGGACAAACAGTCCAGCTAGGTAGTTCCAACTTCAAGAAAGAGATCAATCGACGAATCCAACTCGGCTGGACAGCGTTCGGGAAGCTTCGCAATATCTTCACGTCCCAAATACCGCAGTGTCTCAAGACTAAGGTCTTTGACCAGTGTGTGTTGCCAGTGATGACTTACGGAACTGAGACATGGTCGCTTACTATGGGCCTCATAAGAAGACTCAAGGTCACCCAAGGGGCAATGGAGCGTGCTATATGCTCGGAGTTTCTCTGCGTGATCAAATCAGAAACGGGGAGATCCGCAGGAGAACTAAAGTAACCGACATAGCTCACAGAATCGCTAAACTGAAGTGGCAGTGGGCAGGGCACATAGCTCGTAGAACAGATGGCCGATGGGGCAGTAAAGTTCTCGAGTGGCGACCGCGCACCGGAAAACGTAGCGTGAGCAGGCCTCCCACGCGGTGGACCGATGACCTGGTGAAGGTCGCGGGAAGCCGATGGATGCGGGCAGCGCAGGACCGGTCGTCGTGGAAATCCTTGGGGGAGGCTTTTGTCCAGCAGTGGACGATTTGTGGCTGATATGATGATGATGACACATTTGGTAGTAGATAGATGATTTAGAAGGACAAAGTCTGGAATTCGTAGTGCAATATCAATATAAAAAGTTATTGCAATGTAAAGGTAGCTCCAATTTGAAGAGCCTCACTATAGGCCTATAGGCCTATTTTGAAATAACGCTAGTTATACAGGGACAAGGTTGAATGAACGAACCACCATATCCGGCGCTCTAACGGCATAAGAAAACATCACGCACACGCCTGCGCAGAAACTCGAAGGTGGTGTGCACCACCGCCTGAAGGGAAAGTACCCTCAATATTGAAGATAGCAAATTTTACTCAAAAAAACATTAATAATTTTGAAAAATAAGTAATACTGTATTCAAAGATTTTTGAAAAACTGCAAAACAGTTTACTCCACGCGGATTGTTGCCTCGTTTGGTTCTCGTTGGTTCTCGAACTAAAAGATGAACTACGCAAGCGCGCTGAACGTCACCGCCATCACCACGCACGCCAGCTCTGGTCACTGTTTCTTTTTGGATTAAAAGCAAAACAAAAAGCTAGATAATTGTTTTGTATTCTTTCTTACATTCAGGTATATCGGAGTGAACGCATTATTTTTTGGAAGCGTATGGTATAAATTCTTAACAATTAAATCATCATTTTTAGGGTATTTTTCTTTTGTTTCAGTTTACGCAGGCAGGTGATAGAAAGCGCTTTCGCCCTCTTATGGTACCGAAAAACATGTGGAGATGCTACAGAACTGTCGAAATTCCGCAAGCTCTGCCGGCCTGCATGAAACTACAGATGAGCTGGAATTTATATACTGTGTAAGTGATAGGGTACCGATGTTTTAAGACGAAAAGCCCCCCAATAGGGGGTCGCAGCCTTCTTCCCTCTAAATGGCATTTTTATTTTCAATAATTTTAATTTTTGTAGATGTTCATGAAAAATATGTTTTGTTTTGAATTAGCAGCAGTACTACAGACTTCAAAATAGTCTCATTAGAAAGGTAATTTGTTTCCTCTGGTGATTCACATAAAATTAACCAAAACTATTTAGGAAAAACTTAAAACAATGCAAAAAATACAATATTATGTTATTATGTGATTAGATTTCAGTTTCTAAAATTGTTTCGCACACAGATTGTCTGTTCTTGAAATAAATTATGATGATTTCGTTTTTTCAACCTAACAAAAGGTCAATGTGGGGTAGAAGGGTGCCACTCCCTAATAGGGGAGTTTTTCGTCGATGAAATGTAGTGTATTACATAACCTTAAAATATCAGTAACCCTATCCCTTACGCACTGTATACCTACCTACTTAAGGGAGGCTTTGAGTAGAAAAAAAATACTGGGGATGAGTGAAACAATGTTACAGAAAGAAATACATTGAATTCAATTACTTATTACGAATAATAATGTCATTTAAGGATGATGAGTTTTGTTTATTGACTAACTAGCCGTCCCGGTGAACTTCGTTCCACCTTACACTACACTACACTACCCTACCCTACATAAGAATCTTCTGACAATAACGAACTCAAAAAAAAGAGAATTAGCGAATCCAGCCGTTCACGCGTGATGAGTTGGCCCTTGGCATAATCTCACCTGATGGTAATTAAGTGACGATGATACCGAAGATGGAAGCGGGCTTACCTAGATTCCCCAACGCAATAGACAACGGGCTATCTTATTTTAAAGCCGGAACACATCAATGTTGTAAACACTGATGTTTGGCGGCAAAACTTAGATAAGATGGTGGTAGCTAGCCAGGCAGGCTTAGAAAATGACCTACCACCAACCGAATCTTACAAGTGGACCCCACTGGGAATGAAACCCGCGACCTCCTGGTGTGAAGCGAATGAACTAACCATTAAGCGCTATGCACACGACGGGGCGGGGCAGTCTTTTTGACTGCGAAGCAATAAAGAACGCGTCTGTCCGTCGATCGCCGCGGCTCCCTTCGCCGCGTACACAAAACATGAGGGACAGAGGCGGTCAGTTTAGTACGTTCGTTCTAGTGAAGCGTGGCGCGGACTGAGCTAGCCGCCTCGCGCCGCCGTCTGCGTTACTGCATTCAAACTGATTTGTGTGATCTATGGCGGGCAGCCACGGACATGCCGTGCCGCCAGTGCCCGCCGGGCACCTGCAGCGCGGTCTTTTTGTCCGCCATGTGCGTTGGAAGTATAGGATTCCCTTTGTGCTATCGTTGGCGGCGAAATTGACCGGCCCGCCCCGTCCCGTCGTGTGCAAAGCGCCTTGTGCTATCGTTGGAAGCGAAATTGACCGGCCCGTCCCGCCCCGTCGTGTGCAAAGCGCCTTACGCTACGGAGGTGGCTATTGGACATTCCAATCAATCTAATCTAAGGATATATACTGTTTCAAACCCAACTTCGAAACTCAGTATAAAATTTGAGAATGAAAAGTAATAAAAATTAACAAAGTTAGCAAACTACTTATCAAACACAACTCTCATGTAAATAATACACGCGATACACATATGCATGCAAAAATTCAGCTCAATCGGAAACCGTGAGGTGGGTCAAATTTAACTTGCAAGATTTCATTACAGACAACTAAGTAAAGCCTAGTTCGCACAGCGATTTTATTCGCAAAATTCTGTGACATGGAATTGTATGAAGCTAACCGCATTGCGAATTAAAAATTGCGATTCGCCGTGCGTGCTATTTGTGCGAACTAGGCCTAAAAGCTTGTGGAAACCCTTGGCCTTTGTTCAGCAGTGGAAGTCTTTCGGCTGGTTTATAATTTAACCGATAATGGTCAATTAAAAACTTGCAGGACAACAGGGCTTTATTTCATGTTAATAAAAAGTATAAATTATTTGTAATATTTATTTTAAACTGACATCTTTTTTATTTTATTAATTAAAATCTCCGCCGCCGCTGGTCGTGGTGGTGGTGGTGGTGGTGGTGGTGGTGGTGGTGGTGGTGGTGGTGGCGGCGGCGGCGGTGGTGGTGGTGGTGGTGGCGGTGGCGGTGGTGCTCCGCGTCGGCGGTCTCGTACCCTCTGCAAAACAATATATCTGTAGATGTACGTGATACATTATGTAACATCTAATGCAGCGGTTCCCGAATCCTTTTGGTTACGGAACCCTTTTAGGTTCACCGTTATCGGGCGGAACCCTAGCTCAAGTAAGAAGTAAACTAACTGTAACATCGAAATCTTGAATTTTGCTGATCTAACGCTCTGTCTGTCCAGCAGTATGTCTGTGTCTGTGTCTCATACGTTGTGAAGTCCTTGGGGGAGGTCTTTGTCGGTTGCGGTTGGACCAGGCTAGGCTCTTCGACTGTGTAATCAATCAAACCTGACTAAACGGCGGGGGGAGGGGGTACGCTCTGGGACCTGGGACCTCGCCTTTCTGCATTATTTTTTGCCACACAACTTGCTGCTTCCTTGCAATATACTGTTTGTTACAAAGGCGTTGGAAACATACCCAGTTTTTTTTGTTTCTTCGTTGCCATGGCCATGCGCGCGGCGGCGGCGCCCAGCTGACAGAAGGCAAAACACTGAAGCTGTGTAAGGCCTCTTCTAAAGTTGTAGAAAATTATTGCACGAACATTTTCCTTAGAAAGATTCATTTTCGTACGTAACCTGACAGATTCCAATCGGCGCTGTGACTAAAGAATAGCATTAATCCTAATACTTTCATCTGTTTTGAGATTCAAACTTTTAAACACATTTGAATATAGAACAGTTCCAAATTCGAAATTGCCGGGAAATATGGAAACAACAGAACTTAAAAGGCATGCCTAGTATTCAAACAAAGTGTGGTCTATACCTTGGTCAAATTTTAAGTTAAGTTGGTAGAGATCCGACTTCAATTTCTAAATGAATGCTTGTCATTTCCAGAGTGTCAAGGTCACCCAAAGGGCAATGGAGCAAGCTATGCTCGGAAAATACCTATGCGATTGAATCAGAAATAAGGAGATCCGTAAGAGAACCAAAGTTACCGACATAACTTACAAACTGAAGTGGCAGTGGGCAGGGCACACAGATCGTAGAACTGACTACCTGGTGAAAGTCGCGGGAAGCCGCTGGATGCGGGCAGCGCAGGACCGTTCGTGGAAATACAAAAAAAAAATGCCAAAATTAATCCATTCACCTAACAGTGAAGTGAAGTGAAAGTGAGAAGTAGTCAAAAGATAAAGTAAAGTGAAAGTGAGAAGTAGTCAAAAGATAAAGTAAATTGAGAAGTGGTCAAAACGGACACGTTAATTTTAATAGCATATAAGTTAATCACCATTAATTATTCACTTTACATCTTTAATCATAATATTTTATAGCATTCAAAATTAAGTTCATTTATCACTGTACAAGTAATTTCTCCAACTGCAAATATAAGTTTTTTGTGTAAAAACTTTTTTATGTGATTATAACTACAAATTTGAAATGTTCAGTTTTATTCACTACTTGTACTGTGAGACCTTGCTCCTTGCCAAATTTCAGGATTGTAGGTAAAGGTCAATGGGAAATAGCCTATAGGTTTTGATTTGATTTAATAAAAAATATGTGTCGCCCTAATTCAGGGTAGGCTCGAACCCCTCGACAGGGACGTATATGATGAACAAAATACGTGATTTAAATGGCTTATTTATTTTTTACAGTTTTAAGGTACCAAATTCCTAAGAATTTGATATTAAATTCCTCTTGATACCTCTACGTGTTCCTGAAAAAAAAGGGTCTTGACAAACAGACAGACGGACAACATAATATGATACTTATAGTGTATTATAGTCTAATTTTAGTACTTAAATATATCTGGAAATTAGAACATAATTTATTGACTATCTCATATTCATTTTGTCAATGGTTAAAGGCGTAGAACCAAAAAATGGGTGGGTACTACCAAAACTTATCTATGTCTATTCGGGTCTTTCCTGTGGTTCACCTGATTAAGGGCCTAACTCTTACAATGACCAAACCAACCAGGCTAAACAACTGTTCAGATCATATATTTGTTAGAGCTTAATCCTTGCAAAGCAGTAGGGGTAGTATGTAAAGTAGACATAACAGACAGCCCGCCATACTAGGTATTTCATGTAACATAAATGAAGCTACTGTATCGTCTAGGATCATTCGTAAGGTCAACTATGCGGAGGTCTGTCGTGAACTGCTACAAGCTGACTGCTCCGGTTTTACTCGGTTTACTCTGTCAACTCAAATTGTGGATGAAGCTGTAAAAGTTTTTAACACTATCTTGCGTAACACTGTAGACAAACTTACAATAGTTAAAAGAGCCAGAAGAAATAAATATATCCTAAAGCATTGGATTATTCCCGGACGTATCAGATGTATGAGGCACAAAGTTAAACTACACCAAGATTATAGGAAAGGCCGAATGATAAATTTAGCAAATTAGTGTATAAGAGGTATAGAAATGATCTAGTTAATTTGCCTGATAAACTCAAAACTGAATATAAAAACAAGCTTTTGGAAGAAAACAAAACCTTGATTTTGGGGGGACTTCGAGGAAGATTTGGGGAGAAGAGAGAACCTGAGATGGTCACCTGGTAACGCTTCTGATTCGACTTGACGTCAGTGTTGTCAATTTCCCTAGTCAACTACCCTAGATTTAGAGTAAAAATTACTGATTAGGGTAAGCATTTTCTTAGGGTAATTCATTTACTTGGGGTAATTATCAAAGGAAGACAACATAATGTCTGCTCAGCGAACGAATTAATTCGCTTCACGTATTCCACACATCAAACTTCTTTGTTAAATTTCTTTGACCTTTCTATCCATAATTCAATCTCATTTCAACTTCAAAGTCGATCTCTACTCTAATAAGGTCTGTTGGAATACAAGACTAAAATCACTTCACCAGATTATCGTGATACGGAATACACGTACCTAGTGTATCCCCAAACATACAGGCAAAAATAACGAAAAAAGAACTTATGCATTTATGAAGGATGTTAGATTTTTATTTCTATTAGATGCTAGAGAAATATTATTTTTGGTTTAAAACTTGTAATGTACTTATTTTTGGTATTTCTTTTGTTTCCATTTTAAGGGAATACGCATTAATTTATGCTTTCCATATTAACTTCTTTGTAATATACGTGTGAGTAAAAATAAATAGTTGGTTTCATGCACGCACTGACTTCGTGTTTTTAAACTCTGGTTGTACATTTATAATGGTATATCGTCGTCAAGTTCAGTGTTAGGCGTTCAGGTGTGAAAAAATATAAGAAAATTTTAGGGTAATTTTTGTAAATTATACATATTCTAGCTAGGGTAAATGGGGACTAAGCTTGGGGTAAAGTGAAAACTGGATCTGGCAACACTGCTTGGTGTTATCAAGTTCAGCGATGCAAGATCTGATTTTTCCGGGATCTACTGATTTTCCTTAAATTCTACTGATTTACTGATTTGAACTGTAAGTCTACTGATTTTTTTTCAGATACTAGCTTTATTTTAAAACACGTTAAGTAATAAAAAAAGGTCCGATCGCCCTAATTCAGGGTAGGCTCGAGACCCTCGGTAGGAACGTTTATGAGCTGATATGATGAATACTTTTATATTTTGTGAATTTCAGCGGAATCATGGTACTATTTCTACTCTATTGTGATAATGCTGGACACGGGTTACTGCGTCGAGGCCTATAGAAGCGATTCTCAGATCTAAGACCCCAAAGGCTGCTTGGAACTTCTTCGTGGCTTTGACTCCTTTGATCTCAGCGCACGTCAAATCTTGGCCTGATACAAAATATGCTGTCATCATGAATGCATCTATTTTTGGTAGATTATCTGATAGTGCTCTGACAAAGCCACTTTCAGTCATCGTCCTAGACGATTTAATGCTACCAGAATTGCACTAATGCTAATGAAAAACACTACAGAAACAAAAATAAAATATTTTTTCTTTCAGACACCATATAAACAGCAACGCATATAAATCCGATAACATGGTATGTGACGTCGCGTTTCGGATCGACCAATGGTGATGCGTTTCGCAAATTCGAATTGTACTCGTTTAGTTACATTTTTTTTATTAATAGTTTGTGCAATTAAAAACAAACTAAATAAGAATAAATTGGTTTAGAATTAGATACAATTTCAGGACAATATGGATTCAGAGGAAACAAATCAATTCAATTTAAACCAAATGCAAATTCCCCATTCTGGCAACTCAAACTTCAGAGGGGTGAAACAGATATATTGTATACTCATGCGTTAGAGCAGGACAGAATGTTATATTCAATTTCTTGTCAATGTCCAATGTCCATATTATGTCCTCTATTAGACACTGCGATTCAACTGGGATTTTATGGTTATGTGTTACCTATTTTGTTTCGACTTTAAAAGAATGCATAAGAGCCCGTTGGAGTTCATAAATCCCATACAAACGTAGTATTTGATTAATTTGTTAACCAAACAAGCGATTTTGAAATAATTTTATATCGATGATCGTATGACGTATATCTGACATCTGTGTCGGTATCGCATTACTTTTTGAAAAACGAAACAGAAATACATTATTAACCAATAAACTTTTTTTTCAAGGTAAAAAACGGAAAACAAGTTTATTGGTAAATAGTGGATTCCTGTTAAGTTTTTCAAAAAGTAATGCGATAACGTCACATATAATAATATACGTCATCTTACATTGCCTCGTACTCAATAAGTACATCGTCTTGGACGTTAACTATAATATTAGTTTCATTGCAATAGAATCTCGGAAAAGAGAGCGTTGGGCAAATTTTGCTACTGCTGAGGTTCAGTTACTCCTGAACATCAAGAAGTAATGAAAATATATAAAAAAATATTGAAATTATAAAGACAAATGTCTAACGTAATGACAAATAGGTAAAGATAAAAAAAATGCATGGAAGAAACAAACAACTTCAAAGTCCTAGAGGATAAAGTAAATATCTGAGTGCAAAAGCCGTTTTTAGAGGATAAAGTAAATTGAATTTAGAACATCGTGAATTCAAAACATTATTATACCTATTAACTTCTACCTCCATGGTGCCGAATTTATCATACAATCTTTTTTAATTTGTTAAAAACTCAGACTCGGAACCTTCTTGGTGTACTTTTTTTTAATTTGCTTTGCGCGCGCCATTTTCTTTTCACGTCATATTGTTAAAACCTTGAAAACAAGTGAAAAACCTAAAATGAGTGATTCTAGCGACGAGGAAGTTTATTTGACGCCAACAGGATTGACTGAAACTGTTGGTAATGCGCAAATGTCTTTTTTTTCCATTAAGTAATTTCCTCGCTGAGATGGAATCAAAAGTTACGTGTTGCACTCGAGTGCAAAGATTTTCACCTCGTGCTCTTTTGATTCCCTTGCTAACGCTCAGGATTCTAATTTTTCAATCGCTCGATGCACTCGTGATTCAAATTTTGACTCCTTCGCTTGCTCGGTCATCAAAATTGAGCACGCGGTTATAAAGCTACTTTGCACTCTTGTATAACAAATAACTATTTTTATTATTCACATTGGTAGGCCCTTGGCATAATGCACTTTTCTGGCGGCCAAAGCATCAGATAGATGTATTCTTCAGTTATTAGAGTTATTCGACAGATAAGTCTTATCAGACTATTGAAAAGAGCGTCGGTGGCTCAACCGGTAACGACTCGGTCCTTCCAACCAGAGGTACCGAGTTCAAATCTGGACGGCCAATGTACCAATGAGTTTTTTAAAACTTACGTACATATCATTACCGATTGCTTTAACGGTGAAGGAAAACATCGTGAGGAAACCTGCACAGGCCTGCGAAGAAACTCGAAGGTTGTGTGTGAAGTCGACCAGCCCGTACTGGGCCCGCGTGGTCGACTAAGGCCTGATCGCCCTAATTCAGGGTAGGCTCGAGCCTCTCGGTGGGGACGTATATGAGCTGATATGATGATGATGATCTTCTGATTGTTTGATAAATTTCCCCATACATCTCCTGATTTTTTCTAGTCGCATCCTCTGATTTTATTTTAATGGACCTGGCAACACTGATCAAGTTGTCAAGTCAAGACTCAAGAGTCAAGTGTCAACAAATAGTTGTCTTGAGGATTTTTTTCGAATCTTTCCGACTTAATGTATAAAATGTAGTGATTACATGTTCAGTACCGTAGGGATTATATGCTCCTTGATGCTCAGTGGACATACAGTGATATTGTACAGTGTAGCTGGATTATCTACCTGTTTCGTAGCTTATGTGCCGTCAGACAGCTGTCGAAGCGCTCGTCTCCGATCTGTCTGATCCCAGGCTCGTGAGGACATCCTCGTGGTTTTGATCGGCTGCGCAAATATGTCATCTGACCAATAATCACTGGGTTTGCATTGCCGTTGCCGGTGCTATTGAACCCAACAGTGGACACGTCGTGCTTATTATTTATTATTCTCTGAGTCGTACAAAGAAGGAACCATACAAAGAAGTCATCTCTGTTGTGAGTAGTATGACTACAAATTCAAAAATTGAAGCTAGGCAACTCAACAGATTGTGTGTTAGACAGAACACAACAAATAGATGGTTACAACCACATAACACTAATTACTCCACAAGGTTACAACTGCGACGTGTTTGCTATCGCTTTTGCAAAGTTCATATGTATAGAATAAGTTTGATATTGACATCACCTAAGTCGAGATTTCGCCCAAATCTATATAAATGGCACAGATGAATGGTAATAACCTAAATTGCGCAAAACCGGCCATCTGCCGAAGTGTCACTCCCATGACTGACATGACATTGGCAAAATTCTAAAAAAAGCCAAAAATTTAAGGATAGATAGAATCACTTTACCCTAAGCAGTATTCGTCTACGTCCGAAGTGTTGCCATTCTGAGGCTGACCCCAATTATAGGAATAAATGTGAGAAATGGAATAGGAGCGTGGTAGATAAGGTCTACTGTATATGCAGAAAGGAAGCTACAAATGTTATTATGACCTTGTGTGCCAGATTTATAGAAAAATTTCATCTGAAATGTTTAGTAGCTAAAGGAGCAGAAGTCGAAATGCCTTTTTATTGAGAATGCTGTACAGCTTTCGTATAAAAAAATATATTGTAACCTTGCTACTTTCGTGCCCTATTATGCAAGGTAATTTAGTTGAGTGTGGTGCTCAGGAAACAGCAGTGCGAGTCTCATCCTTGAGATGCTCATAGGGTTAAACCTTCTAGTTTGATGGTTATGTCAGTAAGACTGTGGCTACCTTAGTATCAAATAATTAATTAGGTGTTATTTAAATTATTAACTATTATTTTAAATTATATTAATTGTTAGCTACAGTTGCAGTTAACTATTATTTTAAATTATAAGAATTGTTAGCTACTAATAGTCGTCATTAACTGCTTTTTTTTTTTAAATTAACTTAGTCATATGAAAGAAACTGGGTAAAAAATTAATGCTTTCAAAAAGCTAAATTTCCTTTTTTAGTTTGTATGCAGCAGTCAACTTCGTACCTAGTTATGTTGGCTACCTTGCTTATTTTTGAATGGGTTAATCATGAGGATACATAATTTTCGATGTAAATTACTTCCATGTTCCATAATGAGGAAACCTGTATGCTTACGTACAAGGTGACATAAGTTAAATTGATCTAGTAGCTTGTAGTCGAATTTATGAATAAGATCATAATAAAATCCATTGATGGTTAGTCCTGATTTGTGTCAAATAGCATGTGTCTTTGACAAATTAAGTTATTGGTTTATAAGTTTAAAAATTAGTTTATTGGTATTAAATTGAAAATGGATTAAAATATCAAATGAATAAGTTTTTGTGCTTTTAAATTACTTCCATGTTCCATAATGAAGAGACAACTGAATGCTTATGTACGTGACAAAAATTAAATTGATCTATAACTTTTAGTTGAATTTATGAATTAGATCATGCCCTAGGTCCACTAAAATCCATTGATGGATCTTTTAGTCCTGATTTATGTGGCACCAAAGCATGTGTCTTTGACAAACTAAGTTAGTGATTTTAATAAAATATTAAATTGAAAATGGATTAAAATATCTAATGAATACGTTTTTGTAGAAGAAATTCTAAGTGCGTTTATAGATGAAATGCTATCTAGTGAATAATATTTTGTAATTACTGCCCATGTAGGACTGCTGCCGTGCATGTGTGTAGATGCTAACTGCCTCAAAATACTAAGGCAGCAGCCTGTTTCTACTTAGTTACAACTGTTGTTTACTTACAAACCTAAAATAGCAAAGATTTCACACAATTTCTGATCCCCAAAATGATGTCGATACTATCCTACTAAGTGGAAATATCTTTTTATGGTATACTTTTACATTTTTCTTCAAGTGGACTAGGCCTGTTCTGCATAGGTATGTAAGATGTTATGACAGTTTACATTATCATCATCATATCAGCCGAAGGACGTCCACTGCTGGACATAGGCCTCCCCAAGGATATCCACGACTACGGTTCTGCGCTGCCCGCATCCAGCGGCTTCCCGCGACCTTCAAAGTTACATGCATATTCAGAATGGGGACACCACATAAAAAAAACGAACTGACTGCTGTACCTCTTGGGTGGCGTGGAAACCAGCACATATTGTAAGTTTTCATGCATTTTACAAATAAAAATCTGTTGCACAAATGAAAAATACCTTACCTGTCCAATTCTAGTCTATGGGGAGGCCATAAAATCAACTCAAGAATTTATTTAGTATCTTTATTCATAAGCTATAAAATACATGTTTTAGTCATTAATTGTCAATTATTAAAAAATAGAAGTAAAATATATAAATGATGATTAAGCATCCATTTTAAGTGAGTGGCCAGCATCACTGACAGCCCAGTTACTCCAGGAAGTCCAGTAGCCTCGCAGGTTGCCAACTACTTCCGGGCTCCGTGAAGGCATGTGAGACTGTGTGGAACCTAAATGAAAAGAAATAATAAGTCTCCAGCTCTATTAAAATTCTTTTTTAGGGTTCCCTACCCAAACAAAGGGAAACCATACAAGAAACGTGTTTTTCAAAGGTTTAGTCTGCTCTATCATAAAAATGATAATACATAATACAAGTGTGAAACTTGGTGTGATTACTGATAACATTCAGCGACACAATTAACGGCCCACCTGAGTTTTCTCAGTACATTTTCATACAGAGAGTTATTCCTAACAGACACAATTACTTTTTTACCAAACGACAGCACTTTGTAGTTTCCTTACTGTTCTTTGGGGCTGTGGTAACCTCTCTCTGCATGAAAATGTACAGAGAAATTGTGCCAGTAAGTGCATTACTAATCCTAAAGTAAAACAAATAAAACCACCCAATTGTGAGTCTGAACCGAATGAATGTATATGCCAAGTATTTCCACAAAGTACAGATAGATTGTTTTGCAGGAGATACAACGACGCCGACGTACAAACAATTTATTTATCACTCCTCGAACAAGCTTTATACATATGCAAGAATAATTTCAGCTCATTAGTTAGCCTTCAATTAATTATCATCTCTTCCCAAACTCAGGAAGGTAATCAGGAACATATACACTACAGCCATTTAAAGGTCTTATCTGGTATGAAACCCTACAATCTATACATTCAGGTGACCATGTGTGATTTGTCTGAGAATATTATTATTATTATTATTATTATTATGTATCAAATCATTATCTTCATCATATCAGCTCATATACGTCCCCACCGAGCGGCTCGAGCCTACTCTGAATTGGACCTTAGTTGACCACGCGGGCCCAGTGCAGGTTGGTCGACTTCGAGTTTCTTCGCAGGCATGTGCAGGTTTCCTCACGATATTTTCCTTCACAGTTAAAGCAATCCATAGTATATGTACGTAAGTTTTGAAAAACTTATTGGTACATTGGACGTCCAGATTTGAACCCGGTACCTCTGGTTAGAAGGACCGAGTCGTTACCGGTTGAGCCACCGACACTTTTTTCATCATCTTAGCACAAAGAAATCTACTACTGGACAAAGAATTTCCACTAAAACCAGTCCTAAGCTACCAGCACCCAGCAGCTTCCTGCTACCATGTATCAAAAATAATAAACACTAATCCACAAACAAAAATACGAGGGGAGTTCAATGTATTCTCGGTATTGATATGTTATACTCATTGGTAAGAAATCTCCTTAGTCTCATATTAATGACAAACTCTTTGGTATTATAAATGCGAAAATCTATGACATTGGCTTTGTCAATTTATTTGTTATTCCCAAGTATATATGTGAGAATGAAGGATTTTTACAATGTCGGCAAAATTGGAGCACCGAGCCGTAATCAAGTTCCTTACAAAACAGGGAAACGCTCAGCAACAAATAAAAACAGAAATGGACGATGTTTATAGGGATACTTCTTCATTATCCATTGAGAGATCATAGAAGAAGACCCCCCGCCCTGGTCAAAGTGTGATGGCGACGGGTTAGTATCGTTTCGTCTAAAAACCAAATCGTCTAAAACGCACTTGACCTGGTCTAAAACGCTTTTCGCCTAAATAGCAACTGGTCTAATCTTCCGATGATTTCTTCTGCTTGTAAGTATTTTGGTACCCAGGGTGGGGAGGTGGCTTCGCGAGGCTCTTTGACTGTTAAATCAATCAAATCTGACCGAAACTAACATCGCTCGCTCATTTATTTTTTGTTACATAGACAAGCTACTTTTTAGATGATTTGGTTTTTAGACCACCTGCTTTTTAGACCAGATGCTACATAGATCAGCTGCTTTTTAGACGAAACGATACTAACCTGTGGCGACTATGCAGGAAAATATCAATAAAGTCGAGAAATTGATATTGGAAGATGCTAGTCTCTATAAAATCATCATATCAGCCGAAAGACGTCCACTGCTGGACATAGACCTCCCCCAAGGATCTCCACGACGACCGGTTCTGCGCTGCCCGCAACCAACGGCTTCCCGCGACCTTCACCAGGTCATCGGTCCACCGAGGGGGAGGCCTGCCTGCGCTACGCTTTCCGGTGCGTGGTCGCCACTCGAAAACTTAACTGCCCCAACGGCCATCTGTTCTACGAGCAATGTGCCCCGCCCACTGCCACTTAAGTTTCTGAGAGCTATGTCGGTTACTTTGGTTCTCCTATGGATCTCCTCGTTTCTGATTTGATCACGCAGACAAACTCCGAGCATAGCACGCTCCATTGCCCTTTGGGTGACTCTATAAAATCATTAGCAGAGAATACGTACAATTATTCATGACCATCTCAATATGTCAAAAGTCTCTGCAAGATGGGTGCCACGAATGCTTATTCCGGTTCAAAAACAAACGCGTGTGGCTTGCTGTAAAGAATTTTTAGAGTTGTGTGGTGAAGAACCCCATAACATTTTCAAAAGAATAGTGACAGGAGATGAAACTTGGGTTTATTATTATGATCCAGAAAGTAAGAGTCTATGCAATGGCATATTAAGTGTACAGCTCCCCCGAACAAAATTCAAGGTCATTTGGTCAGCTGGAAAGATAATGGCCACTGTATTTTGGGATTACGAAGGAATCCTTATAAAAAAAATAAAGTCAATATTACTGGAGAATATTATGCTTCTCTATTGCATCAGTTACGGGATGCTATCAAACAATAAAGACGTGGAAAGCTGGCCAAAGGTGTGTTGCTTCTACACGACTAGGCACCCATTAGTGGGGTTTTTAGGTGCACTCAATGTATGGGAACCAATATTTTTTTCATTAAAGCATGAGACTTGGCACACTTGTTACTAAGGTGGACCAGAGTCGAAAACGCCCGGGAGGCAGCGGGAGACACCCCTCTAGTGGGGAGGGGGAGGGGGTGAAGTTTTTCTACGCCGCGCGCACTATTGGTCGTCATAACTACTAAACTACAGCTACTAGGGCAAGTGTGGTATCATTTTCGGATAAATAAAATATGGCCAATCATTTTCTGAAACAAAAAAAACTCCTTTACATAGAAAAAAATTTAAATACGGCCCAAAATCTAAAATATTTAAATCTTTCAAGGTCAGTAAAATTTTAATGATTACCGATATCGGATTAAGAAAAATATATTTAAAAAGGCGCATTAATACAGATTCCAAAAATGTAAGTTACATTGAAAATATTTAAGAAAAAGATGTTTAAAAAAATAAAAACACCACGCGGCAGAGTCGTAAAAAGTTGTGAGGAATGTTGTATTCACATTATTTGTTTATTGTAAAATGTGAAGCACTGCCAATGTAATGCAATCCTTTAATTCTATACACAATTGTTAATATTGTTAGTTTTGCGTATGATTACTTATATTTGGTACCTAAACAATAAATGCGTAGGTACTTCCCTTTAACAATAATGTTCTCAATTAATTAGGTACTAACAAATGCAATCATACATAGCTAGCTAGCATGTCTGCATGTGGGCAAGAAACTCGCGACATAAATTGGCAGATTTGTGTGCTATCTTATATTTTATAGAAAAACTGATAAAACCTACATGCGTTGGCTATGGGTTTCTCGAAAAAAATATTAAAGAATTTTATCAGCTTGGTCAGCTACAAGGGTTATATAAATGTTTGTTAACAAATTTAAATGATTTGAATAATGTTTTCAGTCAAAACCAAGCCGTATGGCATAAGTCATGTTATTCAAAATACAACAGCACCCAGCTTAATAGGGCAAAATCTCGTGTTAAAAACACAACTTCTCGCGAGTCACCTCCGATTACTCGTAGTTTACAGTCGACAGAATATAAAGATGAGTGTATATTTTGCGAAATGCCGAGCACAGAAACACATCCACTTAGTACTGTCATGAAATATCTTGTAATGACTCTATTATACAGTGTGCTAAAATATTTAATGATTATAAGATTTTAGCTAAAACATCAGAAAGATGTGATTTAATTGCCTTAGAAGCGAAATATCACAATAAATGTTTTACGGCATATAAAAATAAGAAGATATCAACAACAACAGTAAAAAGTGATAAGAAAGATGTTTACAGTATCGCTTTGTCACGTACAATTGCGCATATAAGAGGTGCATCTGATCAGGATCCTTCATTCCGACTATCTGATCTCGTTAAAATTCAAGAAAATACAATGAAAGAACTTGGGTGTGATAGTACAATTAATGTAACGAAGTTTAAAGAAAAACTGCTGGATGAGTGTCCCTACCTAACTACTTGTGACAGAAAAGGAATGCCAAGTATAATAAAATTTAAAGAACATATTGATATCACAGTGCGAACTACCACAAGTGTCGAAAACGATGAAGGGATTTTGTTACAAGCCTCTAAAATTGTAAGAGCCGACTTATTCAACGACAGCAATGATGAAAGCAGCGTCCCTAAGTCTCTTTTAACTGTTGTTAATTTGATTGTTTTTGGCTCTGATCGCCCTGACAATGACAGTGATGATCGTTGTATCCTTTTTATAGCTGAACTTTTGGCATACCATGCAGTCAAACGTCGCAAACACGATAATGTTCAAAGAAAAAGGCATAACAATTATTTAGCTGCAAAGTTGTGCGCAGAAACGAGAAAAAAACACTCATTCATTGCACATATCATCTGGGTATGAGTGTATCTTACTCCAGCCTACAGAAAATATTAACCGAGAAAGCGAACTCAATATGTACAATGTACCATAGGGATAAAGTGGTTTGTCCTCCCAAATTAAGTCGCGGTTTATTTACTACTGCTGCTGTGGACAACATCGATCACAACCCCACATCAACCACTTCCAAAACTTCATTTCATGGCACATCCATTACATTAATTCAACATAAAATGCCAGAAGATGACGGTTAGATAGTAATATTGCTTATTATCCGTATTTTTTCTAAATCTTCACCAGTGATCGCTTCATACAATTTTATTTCAGGTCTTCCACGTCCACCACCCCCAGTTTCAAAGAACAGTGAGAAAGTTATGCAGCTACCATCTGACTACGCATTAGTTCCTCCCTGTTTCTTAGACCTGAGTAAATACACATGCTCCCTCGGACACTTGCACACATATTGAATCCAATACTGTAGTACCCCTCATCGAAGAAACATAATGGCTGGACAGTGCTATGACTGATGATTTCAAACCATGGGCTGCACATCATGCTGTAGAAGATACTAATGGCTTCATAAGTCACAGAACAGAAGTGGCTCTACTGCCGTTATTCACAGAGCAAGCCCATACCCCTGCTATGATGGCTCACACTCTGAATATAGTTATGAAATCCATTAAATTTGTGAACCCAGATCAAGTTCCAGTACTTGCTTAGAAACCAGCGCTACAGATTGATGCAAGCAAGTATTTTATTTTTAAAATTTCATATCTACCCTAAGTGTTATCCTATTCAATGTGTAAAGTACTTAAGAGATTTATATAACTCAATAAATATATTCTTATTCTTGTTGCAGATCAACACTTGTATGCTTTGCTTAAACAATTACAGTTTATATTACCCGAAGAATATGGTGAACATCACATTTTTATAATGATGGGTGGTTTGCATATAGAAATGGCAGCATTGAATGTTATTGGACAGTGGCTGAAAGACAGTGGTTGGTGTGAAGCTTTAGTGGAAGCGCAAGTGACAACTCAGGGTAGATCCGATTCCATGTTGCAGGCGACGAATGTCAGTCGTACTAGATATGCTCATGACTCAGTTCTAACAATATTTGGTTTACTGATTGACATAAAATAAATACAAAAACTTTGTTTTTAATTAAATTACATTAAGTAAGTTTGAGCAACATACTCGTGATAACATTCTGTTTATAGGATCCATCTTAATCTTTCTTAACTCTGTATCTTTCATTCAGGTGACTGCGGCTGCTCTGTATTCATTACAAAAAAAAGCTTATAGTTGCTATGTGAACGACACTGATAACCCAGTATCATTTGAACAATGGCGATCGGAAAAAAGTGCTCTGATTCCCCAATTCAAGTTTTGGGATACAGCATTAAATCTTACTTTGACTATATTACGATTTGTTCGATCAATCAGAAGTGGTGATTTCTGGATGTACATGGACTCGATAAGAAAACTTCTTACGTGGTTTTTCGCCCTGGATCATATTAATTATGCCAGATGGCTGTCAGTTCATCTGAAAGATTTGGTTAATTTGAGGAATAACCACCCGGAATTGCTAAAGCATTTCGAGAATGGAAAGTTTGTGGCCCAAAAAAGCAATCGAAAGTTCTCTGGGTTAGCTTTAGATCAGGCACATGAAAGATGAATGCCATCATTAAAGGAGATGGAGTTCATTTGATATTACGAAAACTAAACTTAATAACAAATTATTTTAATCATTTCAAATATATAAGGGCTAAGGCCCGATCACCCTAATGCAGGGTAGGCTCGAGCCCCTCGGTGGGGACATATATGAGCTGATATGATGATATAATATATCTAATAAAAACTACATCCTTATTAGCTACATCTTACAGGACACTAGCAACCTATAAAACTCGTTTTTGATGTTCTTAATTGGCTAAGAATGTTTACCGACTCTGCCGCGCGGTGTTTTATATTTTTTAAACGAATTTTTTCCAAAATATTTGCAATGTTACTTATAGTTTTGGAATCTGTATTAATGCGCCTTTTTAAATATATTTTTTTTAATCCGATATTGGTAATCATTAAAAAATTATAGACCTTGAAAGATTTTTTTTACTCAAAAGATTTTAGATTTTGGGCCGTATTTCATTTTTTTTTTATGTAAAGGTGTTTTTTTTATTTTAGAAAATGATTGGCCATCTTTTATTTATCCAAAAATGATACTATATTTTCCCTAGTAGCTATAGTTTAGTAGTTATGATGACCAACAGTGCGCGCGGCGTAGGAAAACTTCACCCCCTCCCCCTCCCCACTAGAGGGGTGTCTCCCGCTGCCTCCCGGGCGTTTTCGACTCTGTTCGACCTTAGTAATAAGTGTGCCAAGTCTCATGCTTTAATGAAAAAAATATTGGTATTGTCCTATAACGACCCCACTACATCCCGAGTTGCGAAGGCTGCTAGACTGCGGGTTTCAAGAAATTAATTACCCACCATACAGTCCAGACCTGGCTCCTAGTGACTATTTTCTCTTCCCAAATCTTAAAAAAGACCTGCGTGGGAACCGATATGAGGACAATGAATAATTGAAGGCTGCAGTAAACAAACATTTTGAGGACAAACAGAAGGAATATTATTTTGAGGGTTTATCAAAGTTAACTCAGAGATCAAATAAATGCATATCAATTATGGGAGACTGTATTGAAAAATAAAATAATTTTAAGACCTTTAACTTTTTTTTTCATACATGGGTATGGACCGAGAATATATTGAACTCCCTACACAATAATTAATATATACTGTATAAAATTGCAGGCAACAATCTAGTGAAACATAGCAAATATTTCTTACTCCTCTTTTCTTACATGTGGCCAGTGATGATAATGTTTTCCAATGTGTCCAATCTGCTCCTGACCATGTGCCTTCATAAGCATAAGACTGAGGACTGGTAGCAAGCCTCGTAATGTTGAATTAATCCAGATTAATTTTTACAGCATTTAGTCCCTGAAATACCAACAGCAAACTATTTTTACCTCACCTGGTGGAGTCAAATCACTGGTAGAGGTAGAAGATAATATTATCACCTCTATGCACCATTGTTAAATAAACTCCCCACAGCTAGGGCACAGGTCTCTTCCCAAACTCGGGAAGGTAAGGCTATACTGGTTAGTTCATTTAGTTTCACATCAAGGGTTTTTCAGATTTGAATCCCGGCGGTGTTTAACTTTGGTTGGTGGAAGGAGCTAGCTACAACCACCTAAGTCTTGCCTTATAGCATAGATGAGTTTTGGCTTGAAGATTAGATAGCCAGTTCCCCATAGCGTTTGTGAATCTTAGTAAGCCAACTTCCATCTTTGGCATCATTGTCACTTACTTGAAATGGCTTAACGACAGCCACCTAGGAGCGCTTCATAATGTAAACAAAAGACACAAAAAAGGGGCAACTTTCTAATGAATTGCATGGCTAGAATGGCTGCTAAAATTACTGTCTAAGGATATTCTGGAGTGATTGTTTGCTCAGTGAGTGCGCCTGCAGCCATAATCTCTGATCTGTGGTGGCTACTGAATTTATTTTTATGTGACATAATTAATGCTCCTTTTTACCTTGGTACAGACTACTGATATTCTTTTTTCAGTCCTGCAATCTATTGTGTTGTAGAAATTGGCCATTATCAGCTGCCACAGGTACAACTACAACAAAGACACAAACACATAAACTTGTTCCTGTCACAGCCATTAGAACAACTTTGCCTACATTCTTAATTAAAAAAGCCATAGTTATACACCCATTATGGTTAAACACCAAATAGTTTTCATTTATATCAAAAACACCAAACAAAATTCAAAATTTCATTCGAATTTGTACTAACTCCCTTTTTTATTTCTCTTTGTCATCCTGAGAACATCAGTTATGGGTGTGCTGGTTTCCACAACCATGTGATCAATGCACCTATTTTGCAGCTTCACTGCCAGTGAAGCTCCTTCAAGAATTCCAGTAGCCCCCATAGGTTGCAGACGACTTCCTGAAGCAATCTCAGTTCACCGAGATGCATGACCCTGTTCTGTGCTAGCTCTTTGCAGTCCAGTAGGATGTGGGCAGCAGTCGCCTCAGCCTTCTGCAACTCTACATACTCATAGTGGGCATGATACCTAGAGCAAATAGGTATTTATTTAAATTACCATGTCCAGTAATAGCAGCTGTTACCTTTTGGAGCTGAGATCCCCCAAGTCTCAGGAGCTTCCTGGATAGTCCGGGTCACTTGCCGGCAGGACCAACCTTGCTTGCCTGCAAGTTTCCAAACAGGACCAGTACAAA
>CAMYPC010000040.1:0-61000 GCA_947284805.1 Coleophora flavipennella | reverse complement strand
AGCGAGCCGGCAATTCAGTTCGGACTATCGGAGAGTTCACTGCGATACCTGCGACAACCTGCAACTTTGGCGATTCCTTTGGTCTTCGAGCGCCCTGCGATTTGAAACCTTGATTGGACTGGATTCTGAGTGACATCCTCTAAAACTGTCTTTGGTGTTTTACTCCAAATAAAGAACCCTAGCACGCAACAATACTATAATATTAAGTAGGTAGGTGATTACCAGTGAACACCGGTATGATATACCAAATTCATACAGGAGGCACAACACAATGATCGGCTCGCTTGGTCTACCGCGCAACAGTCAAATACTTAGTTTTTATCAATTAAAGCACAACAGTCTCCTTGCAATCTGAAAAAAAGTTTATATCAGCAAGATACTCAAATGCCGCATCCGAGAAAGAAATGAAATATTTCAACGTTACCAACCTAGCCAACATTTCGATTTGGTTTCGGTTTTTCCCCCGAACATAGACAATTTAATAGTGATGTGAAGATGTATTTAGTTAGTCTCCGGTTTTCTTTATAAAATTTAAACGTCATCAGTAGACGTCATTTGGTTGAGATGATGATGATGACGAAACGTTTATGAAAAAAGTAGTGATTTTAACAGGATGACTCTTGATCCCGCAAGTTAGACGTCTTTTTTCAAAGTGAAAAATACTTGGAAATAGTTCGTCATTAAAATTCAATATTAGGAAAGCTCAAGACTAACAAAGTAATTCGAGAGTAGTCTTGATTTTATTTTGGAATTGTTCTTCATTAGGTCACTATCATAATTCAACTAACGCAATTGGCCATCAGGCAATTATATGGTGAAATTTTACTTGAAAATACGGGAAAATTTTTTTAGTCGCAAGTAGGTCAATCACTTGTCAGCATTCAAAATAAGCCAACAAATTTATTATAAGAATGAGCCTATAAGTAGCCATTCAATTCGTTTGAGTGTTGACCATGATTTCGATTCCAATCATGTGATTGCTGTGCGTACATTTTAAATAACTTCATTGAGTTCTGTCAATATCAATAATTTTGTAACTAAGATAGCATTGAAAGTTGACAGGTACTTAAGATGGTACAATCGGTGCTTATAGACTATTATTTTTCATCCTATTTTGCAGAATATGTACTGCAGTTTTGGGTTCAATTGTAATCCAAGTCAGGTCACTTTGTGCTGGGATTAAACACAAAATAATACTTTAATAAAAATAAAATAAGCGACAAAGTTTGGTAAGACCAAATGTGCATGCTTTAAGCGGTCATGCCAGACATCAAATGTTTAAATGAAAAATTTAATGTGTCAAAAATAACTCTTGATTAGCAAACCATGATATTAATTTCAATGTTTCAATAATTTTATACTGAAAACGAAAAAAACGAATACAGAATAAAATGATTGCTTAGTTACTTAAATTTCCCGCGAGTTAAATGCCCTTTTGCTTCTGTAAAGTTAATTATAAGTCGATGCGCATGCGCAAGTTAACTGTAAGAAAGAATACTCTGTTTACTATAGAAATATAATATAAGGCTGACAAATGATGAGAAATTGGGTATAACTCCTTGTCGAAATATTTTAATTATAATCCAACAAAATAATAACAAGCTGTGAAAGTCAATAGGGTTTTTTACTTAAGTTTAATAAAAGATTTAAAAAAAAATTAAGACCTAAAATTAAATATTTTTTTAGTTACCCTATCCACAAGACTATCAAAGTTTACTTTTTTCCCACTTTATGTCATTAAAACCCGGTTTTTTCTCCCTAAAATTGAAAAAATCTATTAAAAAGTATTTTCAATCGGATCAATAATAATTTATCTTTCTGACAGTATTTTTTATCAACATTTGTATGTTGATAAAAAATATTTGTAAATCAAAATCTTTGCTCCTACACTCAATAAGTCATCATGTCAATAAAAAACTCATTTCAATTGTACAAAACTTTAGGTACAGTCCTAGTTCAGAAGGTAATTAAGGTTTATTGAGCCTTTAATTGGTGTATTGACTCTCTCTACCAATGAGGTATATAAGCCTAGATTTTGAGCATCTTTGACAGTTGAACCAACGGCACAGCTTGAATTATTGCAAGACAAGATGTCTCAATCGTCATCCTCATCATCCTTCGCGCCATCTAAGAATTCGGCGTTCTCGCGCTACTCGCGGCATGACAACAAGTCGATGTGCATCGTGCCGAAGGAATGGAAGAAATATCCACAGCAAACTGTGGAAAACGTGCTGCAGGTCAATCTTGTTAGTCATTGGAACATTTACAAGAAAGTAGAGGGCACTGTTGTCCAAATCGGCGACGTCGCAGCCAAGCTGGAGTACAACGACAAACGCTTATGGATGAAGCGCTACGGTGATGTCAGAAGCAACCCACACCCTCGAGAATATGCTATTACCTACGTGGACAAATACGGCCTACAGAAAAAATAGATTGTTCCATTGAACGTTGACCTATAAGGCTCAAGAAACTGCCCTAGTTGGTTCGATGTCCGACGCACAACTTTCCATGATGTCTTCGGGTTTTAGAAGAACATCCATTTCTTGTGGTGTGTAATTTATCGTTTATTTCTTTTTTTATATTTTGTAAATGGTCTAGAGCCAGAAAATGGGCTTATGTCTATTGCTTTGTACTCGGAAATAAAATATTGTAGTTTTAAGGACGCTCATTGTTCTGACTCAAAACGTTTAAGCAATAAACACTTTTTAGTAGATTTTATAGAAATCTAACTTTTGTATTTGTCCTTATGACGCAACTCATCGAGCTGAATCAGAAAAGACATAGGGTTCAAAAGTTTATAAATGTATGTATGTATATTTATACGATAGAACGCGGCTTGTCACGACGATAACCTCTACAATTCTAAACAGATCGTGATTAAACTCAACATACTTTTTTTTTTGACGATTATGAAGGTCAAGTTCAAGTATGTGCTTGATCGGTCAATTATTCTAGAAATGACAGTACTTTGAAATTTTCAAAATTTTGAAAAATCGTACTTTTCCCGATTCCCCTTGAAATAAGTTTTGATTGGCACAAGTTATCAAATTTCTGTGAATTACATCTGAAAGATTGTTAGATTAACTTCAATTGGCATACCAATACACATCTCTAGACCAAAAAATTGTCCATTTTAGTATTCATTCAATAAAATTTTGCTCTTGCATTCGTTTTAGAAAAGTTCTAAAAATCTCATTGAAAAAAGTTTGTTCATATCATAACACAAAAGTGAATGTTAAGAAGTAAACAAAATATAGAAATCAAATGCCTAAAATTTAAGTTATTCTGTGCAATTAGGTAATAGGCGATTTTCTATATGTTTTGCTTAACATGAAATCAACTTCCATTTTGTCTGCCAAATGGCCTTTTTTTAAAATTAATCCTTTTGTTGATCTTTGCCACCTTTCAGAAATAAACTAACACTTTTCTTACAGAACGCGCACACTTGTTTATCTGAATAACCTTGACACCAATAATAAACAATAAAAACAGAAGCGTTCCACATGTTAGCCGAGGTGAATGACCGGCTAATCGACGGCCATTGGCAGCTATGCAAGCGCACAATCAAAGCTGTCATACAAACATTTCATGAATGAAGTTGACCTTCAAGTGTTGAAACGATAAATAAACCGTGTCAGTACGATGACTTCATAATAGTCAATAGGACGGAGCTTATTGACGAGTAGAATGATTAGAATCTGGCACTTGCTAATGTAGTGACTTCAAGATAATTCTCTTAGAAAAGACGGTGATTATCTTAATCAGGAAAGCTTAGTCAGAAAAGTACGTTACTCGTCGAACGAGGTCAATGTCTGCTGATTATACGAGTCAACAAACCTAACCTACACTAAGCGTCTGCTATTTTCAAGCCCGTACGAACTGCGAATACATTATGGTCTTGATCTTGACCAAAGTCGTTTCGATAATTGATATCTGGAACAAAAATTGACTGGCAAGGATATAAACGCTAATGTAGACTATTATCACTTTTAAAAGGGAAACGCAGTCGCATCAGTTAGACGTCTTTTTGAAATTCCTTGAAAAGTAGGTTTTTAGATTTCGCAGATTATCGGAAAACAATGTCTGAGTCCCGTAAGGAAACTCCATTTTACACAAAAAAAAAGTAGAAATATCATCCCTAAAGAGTGGGGTTCGTATCCTTCGGCGACTCTGGATTGTATCGTATATACCAGTCTTAAAGAACACCAGAGCCGTTACAATACAATCGAAAGTGCTCCTGTTACGATTGGTGAGGTGCCAACAAAAGCGAGAATCTACGGAGACAATGTCTGGTTCCGTAAGGAGTCTGACCAGTCCAAGAAACCGAGTACTTTTGAGTATTCTTGGGTATGAATCGATAACTACGCGTGCAAGCATAAGTGAAATATTGTGTTGTGTAAGACCTGTTAGAAGCTTGTCAGTGACTTTGATAGACTGTGATAGATAGGTCCAATAAAATATGCTTTTATAAAAATAAAAGTGTTCACTTGTAAGCGTGTTTTTGTTCCCAAACAAATTTTTTCTGCAAAGTTGTTGACGAAAGATAACCCGTTTATTATATTTACATTTGTAGATCGATGATTGGCGTATCACATGATTAACAAGTAAACTAATGAACGCAATTGAGTTACAACCTTTTTGTTTATCTCACTAGCACTGACATAACCAATAAACATCACGATGCAACTACCAGCTGACCGGATTTAAGTCGATAAGGCAGTTGCGAGCGTAAGCTTAGTCTGATGGCTCAGAGATGGAACTAGTGTCTGTTGTACCGGATCCCAAACTGCCCATCACTTATTAACTTTTTACAGGATTTTCACTTTAGGTAGGTATGACTATAGATACTGCGCTGTATTATTGGTCGTAACGAGTCCTTGGTCAAGGTGTGTGAAATTAAGACGAGTCACATACTTAGAGTAGAAATAGACAAATTATCATGATATGCTAATTTTTGTGCTTTTAGAATCACCTCTAGGCTTTGAAAGTCAATTCAAGGATAACCAGACTTTATTTCCCTCCAATAAAAATTGAATTCGATAAATAATGACTGCAAATAACAAAAGAAAACGCGGGTTATTGTTATCGAACACATGCCAAGTAACATTGTATCGAGATGATTTATTACGTCAACACGGTATTGAATACCTCACTAATTTCCATTTATGTGTTAACCAAAAATACTTAAAGTTACTTTATTAGTTTACTAACCAGCTGATGCATCGATCAGCTGAACAAATCAGACCTACGCCATCTGTCGTAAACAAGTGAAGATTTCAGAGCGCCACGTGGGAATGACCTGACGTACTGCGGCGCGGGGGCGAATCAATTAGTGAGTGCAACAGTTACCATCTTATGGGTGTTGTGTTGCACATTCAACTCGTTTCAAACCTCATTTGTCACTATTATATTATGTGCCCTATTCATGGATATTGTTACTGTGGTAATGCGCAGTGAACAATGTCTGTCGATAAATATCAGCTTAGTAAACATGAAATGAAACTTTATCTATTGTATCCTGAATGTCAGGAAAAGTCACTAGGTGTCTTTGACCATTTTATATATTTCGATAAATTATATCAATTTGTAGTGCAATTTATGCGCATAAAAATACAGATATGTGCGACACGTTTCATCACTCTCGCAAAAATACCCAAACTAGATGGACGTGAGGCCTTTCTCTGCTCAAACAAAATACTAGTCTACTTCTCTTGAGATAAAATTAAGGATACCTTTAGTGAAAGATGTCTTCTTCAGCGAACTATGGTGGAAGAAAGTGCTACATGCCGAAGAAATGGTTTTGCTACCCATTAGCAGCGATAGAGTGTATCATCTACACCAGTTTAAAGGAACATAAATTCCAGTATAATACGATAGAAGGTGCATCGGTTTCCGTAGGAGACATGCATACCAAATTGAGGTTGTACAAAAAGCACTTGTGGCTGTGCCTGGATGGAGACCGTTCCAGCTGTCCGTGTTTAAGCGAATACGTTTCAGTGCCCGTCAATGGAGATTAGTCCAAGAAAAAGTAATAAATTCTGTGATAATAGTTTTGTGGTGTTTATTATTATTAATTAAAAACATGCCAGGTCGAGGAATAATATGAAGCTATTGGTACTGTACAATTAGTCTGACATCTGCATAATGTTCCGTAGATGTTATGGAAACATTTACTATCAAGTTTGCTTTTCTTCTCTGTCTTAGAAGTTTTTAGCCCAAACTAAGACCTTGGCGACTTAGAAAGACGTTGTTGTATTGTTCGGTAGTATACTGTCGACTCTGTCTAAAGTTTCTCTCTCTATAGGTTCCGCTGTCTAAAGGTTCCACGGGTACGCTTGTTAAAGGTTCCAGGATATTCACCTGCTCTTAAAACTAATAACCAATCAGAATGTACAATTTAAGCGCGCTTTTTGAATGTCCGTAAAGAGTCATGTTTTCTATTGCGCGCCCGCAACGCGCATGGAGGCTAAATACGCATGGAGGGGAGAGAACTTTTAACGAATGGTCCTGCCCCGAGGTGGAACCTTTAGACAGAGTCGACTGTAAGTGGGGAAATAAGGTTTTAAATGGTCTTAATAGTTCGTATAAATACAATTCTTTATTATAGCATTTAAAAATTTTAGTTAAAACTACTCCTAGGCTATGGAAGGAATCTAAATAGCATAAGTACAACTAGTAATAAATACAATTATCAAACTTTCTATTTTTTACGGTGCACATCATTACTTTCTTCATTTTTCTTTTTCCCAGAGTTGATTTCAGCCCCGCAATAACTGCAATAATATCCATTGTTGATCTTGCGATAGTCTTTGAGGTCCATCAGTAGATGCATCCGTAACATCGAGGAAAACTTTTCATGAGAGCCGGAACTCTGTAAACAAACAAAAGTAATTATTATTTTCTCGCATGCAATTGTTATCGTTCGAGCAACTTGCGAGTGACAACAAATGATAACACCGAGAATGTCAGGAATTAGGACAAGTTTACTTCCATCGTCTACACAGCTGGTGTGATGTAATCTCTGCGAGTTCAAAAATACTTGAAAGTTCATCCTTAAATTTGTACTAAAATTTATTGACTACTGAAAATATGTATCAAATTAATTTGTGTGCACGCTAACAGTTGAGTACATAGATAACTTATTTTGGTGACAAGGAATTAAGTTTGCAACCCTCGCCTTTATCTCTCACCTCAGAGGAGTTAAAACTGATTGTACTTACTGAATTATCCTTCGTGTCTCGCACTTCGAGATTACGAAGGTAGTATCACTACTTTTATGTCCCAAACCACAAGTTCAGAGCCTAAAAACATTCGGCGGGTACTGGCACATGTGGTGCCCCCGCACGGCTATTCCTCATTCATTGTTTTTGTGTTGTACAGACCACACGTTTAGATTCAATCGTGTTAGTAATTACTAAGTTTTTTGAGTTTATTTTAATTATAAGATACGATGGGTGGAAAGAAGAAGAGATCACGCAGTCGTGATCGATCAGAAGAGAGAAGTAATTCCAAAAGGTTGCGGAAGCTTGAGGATTTGATGGGTGGAATGCTGACTAGCATAGCGTCTATTTAACAAGCCATTCAAGCGAGAGTTGTGCCTGCATCCGATGGAATTATTGACCAGGAGTCTGTTGAAAATCTAGTTGATAAAGGTAATTTGGTTTTGTTGTATATGTAAAGAGTTAATCTCTTGGCCCGGGAGGCTAGTTTATATCATTGAATCAGGTTACCCGAGAGGTTGATTCTTTGGTGGCGTCTCTTTTTGAGGCAGATAATATAGAGATCTATTCGACCCGAGAGGCACAATAGATGCTCAGATGATAATCTTACTTTATCTGGAAGGTAAAGTAGAGATGATGTAAATTTAATTACCCGAGAGGTAATTAAATATGTAAATAAACCACCTAACCTGTAAAGAATATAAATAAACATATGTTGGTCCGTGCACACGAGTACCATGTTGTTACATCTCTTGTTTTTTCTTTACTAGGTACTGGTGACATCCCTGTTGATCGGAGCACGGATGAGACAAATGTTGACCCAGGTCCTAAAGAACCAGAAGTATCTACAGTTTTGAAGGACGTGACCAATGGTCAATCGTCAGCAAATTCTGGAACGGAGACAACGGTGGACACAAGTGATGGGTCTGAGGCTCAAAATAAAGAGGCGGAAACAGAAGCTGCGTGGGTGCTGGAGGAAGATGCGCTGCGTATTATCGGAGAAGAACCGATCAGTGAGGATCCACAACTTGTATTACACTCAAGTGTCGCCAAAAGGTGGAAAAAATATCTCACAGAGGGTTTGTCCAAAGAGGTTAAAGAGTCGTTGTTAAAGAAATACCCACGTGCAGGAGAATTGTCATTTGAGGCTCCACTGTTGAATGACGAGGTCGTCGGTAATTTGAAGGAGGGCGCTCAGAAGCGTGATAAATATTTTAGTTGGACACAGCAGCTAGCTGGGTCGGCCTTATCGGCTCTGGCTCCAGTTGTGGAATCACTTGCTCCGTCTAAAGACCCCGAGCACATGGACATGTTGGAGAAAGTGTGGGATGCAGCTAAGCTTCTCATTGAGATTCATCGTTCGCAGACGGTGGCTCGGAAGGCGTGTATATTACCAACTCTATCCAAACAATGGGCGACTGCATTGGAAAAGAGAGTTACGGATAAATATTTATTCGGTGACAAACTGGCGGATAAGGTAAAGGAGATTAAAGCGATGGGAAAAGTAGGAGAAGAGATGAAGACTCCGGTTCCCAAGAAACCTGTGGCTCCAGCTAGTTCTTTAAACTGGAGGAGCTCGTTGAGCCAGAAGTCGGTGTCTCAATCGAGCTGGAAGCCTGCGAATTTCAGAAAACCACCGACTCCGAGAATCCAGCCACGTCCGGCGTACCAGAGGCCAGCCCAGTTTCGCCAGCAAAATCAGAACCAGGTTCAGAATCAGAATCCACGGTCACAGAACCGATAGGAGATGACGTAAGTACAATAGGAGGACGCTTAGGTCAATTTTTGGAGGCATGGAAAGAAGTAACGGATGACAAATCCGTGCTCCAGTGTATTAAAGGTTATAAGATACCTTTTAACTCTCCTCCGGTTCAGGCTTGCGCTCCATTTGCAAAGAATTGGACTCCTCTCGAGGCTGCGCGAATTCAGGAGGAAATTGAGAGACTACTGGCGATAGGTGCTGTTTTTCCAGTAGATGCCGTCGATGACCAATTTCTGTCACCTTTTTTCCTAGTTCCGAAGGCGGATGGGAGACAAAGGTTTATTCTAAATTTAAAATACTTAAATTCGTTCATAGAAACAGAGCACTTCAAACTAGAGGACCTTCGTTCGGCGTGCAACCTTCTAGAATCGGGCTGTTTCATGGGTACAGTTGACCTGAAAGACGCGTATCTTTTGATACCAATATTTAAGGGTCACCGCAAATACTTGCGTTTCCTTTTTGGTGATCAAATATACGAGTTTGTATGCCTTCCTTTTGGCTTATGTACTAGTCCGTTTGTATTTACCAAGTTACTAAAACCAGTTATTAATTATCTGCGCTCACGTGGTTGGTTATCTGTTTTGTATCTGGACGACTTCTTATGTCTTGGAAGATCTTTGAGGGAATGCAGGGAGAATATTAGACGGACAATTGCCTTTCTCACTCGCTTGGGGTTCATTATCAACTATGAAAAATCGTGCCTGATTCCTAAGACCAGATGTAAATACCTCGGTTTCCTGTTGGACTCAGTTACTATGAGAGTGGAGTTGCCAGATAATAAGAAACTAGCACTTATGGCTCAGATGAAATCTTTTAAAAAGCAGAGGAGTTTTAAGATTCGAGATTTTGCTCAGCTAGTTGGTTCATTGGTTGCGTGTTGCCCAGCAGTGGAATACGGATTATTGCATTGTAGATTATTCGAGAGAGCTAAGGTTCGGGCACTGAATAGTAATGCAGGGTCCTTTGAGGCCAGGATGTCAATGCCAGGATTTATAGAAAGAGATTGGGACTGGTGGATGAGATCTATACCGGTTGCTAGCCGGTCGATTAGGGAATATAGATTTATTAGGACAATTTTTTCGGATGCATCTCTGTCAGGCTGGGGGGCGTTCTGTGATGGGGAGAGTGCTGACGGTCTCTGGAATGACACAGAGAGAGACTTGCATATTAATCATTTGGAGTTAAAAGCAGCGCTGCTAGCACTGAAGTGTTTTGCGGCAGATTTACAGGATGCCGAAATTTTACTTAAAGTAGACAACACAACCACCATGGCATATATTAATAGGATGGGTGGTGTACGGTTTGCTGGGTTACATGATCTAGCCTTTGAGCTTTGGAGTTGGTGCGAGGAGCGAAGGTTATGGGTTCATGCCACTTACATACCTTCGAAAGAGAACTGCGAAGCAGATTTTGCGTCTCGTATAGAGAATATCGACACGGAGTGGGAGTTAGCTGATGCTGCCTTTAATGAGATCACGAGGTGTTTCGGGGAGATGGAGATTGATCTTTTTGCATCGCGTATTAATTCAAAATGTCAGCTATACTGCTCATGGGGGAGAGACCCCGAGGCTTTTGCATTCGATGCCATGACGATCAGTTGGACACGTTGGTTTTTCTACGCTTTTCCTCCTTTTTCTCTAGTTGCTCGTGTAATTAAGAAAATAAGAGATGACCAAGCAGAAGGTATCTTAGTGGTACCTTACTGGCCAACGCAAATTTGGTTTCCTGCCTTCCAAAGATTGACTGTAGGCAACTGGTTGTGGTTTAATCCAGATGCGAACTTACTTGTTTCTCCTTGCAGGTCAAAACAGCATCCGTTGTCAGCGAAGCTTACGCTGGTTGCCGCCAGGCTATCAGCCAAGCGCTCTTAAAAAGAGGGACTCCAAAAGAAGCAATTGACATTACAATTGCGTCTCTGGAAGATTCAACCTTAAAGCAATACAATGGTACTCTCAGGTTATGGTGGCAATGGAATTTACAGTCATCAGAGGATCCTCTGGAAGTTTCAGCTAGCAAGACTCTCAGATTTTTATCAGAGAGATTTGAGCAGGGGATTGGTTATAGCGCACTCAATGCAGCAAGAGCTGCTCTTTCGCTAATATCGAGTGAGGACATCGCTAATAACGCCTTGGTCTCCAGATTTATTAAGGGATCTTATAAGATGCGCCCTAGCTTACCTAAATATCAGTCTACTTGGGACGTCGATCCAGTCTTGGAGAAATTGGGTGCATTTTTTCCATTAGACTCTTTATCTTTAAAGGACCTTTCGGATAAATTGATAGTCCTCTTAGCTTTGGGTACTGCACATAGAGCGCAGACTTTTGCTCTAATTAAAGTGTCTAATATTGAGATCTTGGAGTCGAGGATTGAGATCCGCATACCAGATAGAATTAAGACGACTCGACCAGGAGCTTTTCAGCCCATACTAAAGGTTCCTTTCTACGTAGAGAGACCAGAGCTCTGCATCGCGAAGACTTTAATCAGATACCTGAAAGTGACGAAGAAGCTGAGAGGAAAGACTGACACCTTATTTATATCTGTTAATAAGCCTCATGGGCCGGTGAAGAGTGAGACCATAAGTCGCTGGATAAGAGCAGCGCTTAATTCATTTGGAGTGGACAAGAAGTTCACGGCGCACTCTACTAGGCACGCGGCGACGTCCAAGGCACATGAAAGAGGTGTTAGTGTGCAAGAGATCAAAAAAGTGGCCGGTTGGTCCCTTAAATCGCAGACTTTTGCTACTTTTTACAAACAACCTATAGAGGTTGGGTCCGATAGTTTTGCTTTAACAGTCTTATCAAAGACATAAATTAAACACTTAGATATTATCAGTAAACTTATTTTTCCACAACACTCTGTTATTTGACTAATTCAATAAATAAACATTTTTATAAAAAGTAAGGGATTTCCTGTATTTTTAAAAGAAATGTTACGCTCTAAACAGCTACCTTCGTAATCTCGAAGTGCGAGACACGAAGGATAATTGAACGATCAAACGAGGCCGCCGAAGGCGGCCGAAGTTTGATCCTAATTATCCGAGTGTCTCGCACGAGAGATTCCCACCCGACTACCATTCGGAGATACCCACCCGATTATTCAAACGGGAAAAATAAGTTAGCTTTAAACTAAATGAGGAATAGCCGTGCGGGGGCACCACATGTGCCAGTACCCGCCGAATGTTTTTAGGCTCTGAACTTGTGGTTTGGGACATAAAAGTAGTGATACTACCTTCGTAATCTCTCGTGTGCCTTCGGCGGCCGAAGTTTGATCGTTCAATTATTTTGGGAGTTGGCTGAGGTGTTCATTGTTACGAGCTCTCTTGGGTGACTTTAGTGAGGGAAGAATCTGAAAGTAGAGGTAGGAGAAATTAAAACAGTGCCCCCTATCGGAACCTATGTGTGTTAAAGATTTCAAAATGTTTTTGTGAAATAATTCTTAAACAGCTTTGTCGATCAATACCAAAAACTAATAAGCTATTAACCTCAAAAACTGTATCGATCGCCGTCAACTGCATCAAAATCGGTTGGTTCGTTCGAGAGGTATCGAATTATGAAAATTTTGAAAAAAGCATGTTATTAAATATCCACCGAATTTTTTTATCTCTAAGAGCTTAAAAACATATGAAAGTTCAATTTTCTAACTTGGAGAGCTCAAAATAGAACAAAAATCATAATTTTAAGTTTAAAGAGCTCCAAACCTCGTAATATACGAAAATCATAGCGATTTTTATTTGAAATTAGCGGGAAATTGCAGAGATTGCTTATAAAGACAATCTTTTCCCTAATTTTTTGTTATGTCATACACTCAGATGATTCAAATTAGTAGAAAGAAATAAAAACTACCAAAAGAGAATAAAACTTACCGTTAATTGTTTTTGGAAGTAACGGCCAAGACGTCAACACGTTGCAGTGGCGATAAGATACTGATAACCGCATGCATCTCCTACATATATAGGCAAAATTTTCAGCAGTCAAACCAATAACTTGAATATGTAATTTTATTTATGTGGACGGGTCCCACGGACGAGCTGATGAGGAGATTAAAAAAATAATTTTAGGTAAAAATGGATTTTATTTCAAGTTATTGTGTTTACTATTAGGTAGTTTTTGAAAAATTCACACTATGAGCTATTAAAAACCACTTTTTTATGTGAAAATAACAATTAAGCTGGAAAATCGGGTTAAATAAAATTGACATGAAATAAATATGTGAAGCCAATTTATTCGTTTTGTGATTGGTTAAATATATCATAAGCATGGAAATATATGCAATTGTGTATTAAAGCGCGCGCTTGCGCGCGCAATTCAAATTCTAGTGGTTATAAATTACGATAGAGAATAAGTATGAAAAATATCTAACCCTTAATGGAGGTAACTATTAATTTGACAGCTAATTGTTGTTCCTAGGTGCAGCATACTTAATTTACCAGATGAACTAGATAATTCGGCCGATAACGCAGTTTAAAAATTATCTCGTCAACCTTTAAATGCCCGCTGTATGTACCAGTTGACCTAGGCTATCTGTTAGTATTTAATATTTCAGTCTCTATTAGTAAGATTGTTACTTAATCAAATGAGCTCACGTAATAAAAGATCACAATTGATAGACAATCAAGAATAATTAAAGCAAAAAAAAAGTCGTAAAACTACGTCATCATATAGGCCCAGCGTCTAACTAGGAGAAGGGACGAAGTACAGTATCGGCCGCTCGGCTTAGACTGCAAGGTATCAGTCTAGCAACCGTGCAGTCCTGAGTTCGAGCCTCAGCGAAGGCAAATGTAAATTTAATTTACCTACTAAATACTTAATTGCGAGTTTCTTTATTCAACACAGGGTTTGGGGTAAAAAATTAAATCAAAATAAAAATATCACAGTCTTTTATTATTTTTACTTAAAATTACGTAGTATACAGAGAACAATTTCAGTCTGGTACTGGCCATCTTTACTGAATGATTTTGAAAAAAAGTATCGATTTTTACATGAAAAGAGATGGTCAGTACATGCAAAAAAAAATATTGTTATACATAAGTGAAATAATTATTTGTAACTTTAGCATTATATGAACCTCGCGCTTAGGTAGAAATTGATAAGCCGTTGCTTATAAAAGGAAAATTTAATTATTAATGTACTATGTGACCGCTTACATACGGAAAATTGAAATATTATTCAAACAATAGGATCTGTGGTTTTGTGGTTAGTTGCGTACATAGTGAATAATGATCTAGTTTACATTACTTATGACTAGGAGATTACTCAGAAATATCGAGACTGATTGCCTTAGGCAACCAATTCAAATAATTGACCTAAACGCATGAACCCTATTGAGAAGAACAATTCGAAAGGGTTGAAAATGATTGGCGTTGAAAACTTTATAAACAGATCTAACTTTTTTGAATTCTTCTTCTTGATAAGGGCATAAGAGATTCTATCACGGCCAAATAATATCACATACCCTTATTTTAGATACTTTAAATTAGGTGTAATTAGTCTCATCAAAATTACTAACTATTTAAATATTTTAGTAAAAAACTAATGAGATCATACAGTGGATTCTTTCTGTTCTAAAACTTAAGTCACCGGGAGATTACTGGATTAACAGTTCTAGAACTTACACCATCATTAATTACTAAAAAATCTAGTGGTCTACTTAATTAACCCTACAGACACAACATGAGTATTGTTCTAACGATGATTCTATGGTTTTACCCAAAAAATCTTAGGCCCACCTGGTTGCCGTAAACTCTCTATGATGGGAGGGGCACGTCAAAATATTAAAAAAAATTACATGGTTGCATGGGTGAAAGAAGAACAAAAAAAATTAAATTGACTCGTTTTTGTGAGCGAAACATTTTTGGTAAAAAGTTGAATGAAATAAACCGTTCAGTGCCTCGGGTTTATAATTTTAGGACCAGCGTCGAATACTCACTTTGATTGTTATGAATTTAAGTTTATCAAACAAGTGAGTGCCTAAGTAGTAAGTAGATAAGCGCCTCATTTCAAAAACCGCGCCAAATTTTAAGAAATCGCGTCACAAGTGCGCGCGCATCTTGTACGTGGCACTATATTATACTACTCTGAATCGATTTATTATGGTTCAAATCGATCAATTATAGTGTGGTATAGGGTACACATCCAAGGTGCGCGCGCAACAACGGTGCGAATAACCTCAGCATATCCAAAAAAAAACCATAGGTTTTAGAATTATCGGTTGTAAAGTATGATACTTTATAGAACAGTACTCATACCAAGTAAGATCCCAAGGATGAACTTAGACATTGTTTACAGCTTTTCACCAACTATTGAATTCTGTCGGGTAAAATTGGCTTATATAGAAATTGTGTAACCGCTCCTTGTGTGTAACGTACATACCTATCATCATTTTTCTCTTATGAAACGTACTTTCAACAAACAAACATGTTATTAATATCTTTACAGTCAAGGACAAAATGGTTGAATGCAAAATTGAGAGTGTTACAATTATCACAGTTGTAACACACTAAAACTTGTACTAAAAATCATTAAAATTAAGTATTACTAAAGAGCGGTTGGATTTGTTGAAAATTACTTGATGGTTTGTTCAAATTATTTGGCCACGAGTGTACTTGTTATTAATAAGTTTAACCCTAAATTGGTCACCTAATGAGCGTGACGCCGAGCTCAATTATATTTTTTTTATTACATCTTCAATATTCACTAAAATTATTCAAAAAAATTTGACTTTGTTCTTTGAACATTTTAGAATATATTAATAATTTTTTTAAACATCTTTGAAAACGTTAAATTGCAGAAAAAAAATTTCTTCAAAAAATTTGCGGGGCTTTCCTCATCACTTGACGAAAGTCGTTAGGTCGCATTTGGTGACCAGTCTAGGGTTAACAAGTACTTACTCGCTTCGTATTTTGGTAACAATAACAAGTTTATCAACTTAGCAACTGTTTGTGACTTGTTTGGTAAAACCCATTGCATCGATGTGGTTTTCCTTCTACTAATTGGATTAATAACATATTATATTCACGCCCAGTTCTATACCTACCAAACATACAATAGAATTTAGAGTAGTGCTAAACTGATACAAAATTGCCAGCTTATCTAGATTTACTGATCAGTTTCATAGCATCTAGATCACCGATTCTTTTAGTTTTTGGAATTTTCTTAACACAAAGTCGTAAAAAAAAAGTGCGCATGTGGATTTTACTGCAATGAATTACTTTTTTGTTATTTTGCAGATCAGAGATGACCAAGTTTACGCCTTGAATCATAACCTTAAATTACATTCATTTATCGATCAACTGACGCCCACCTGCTGATCAAGTGGTTCGCGAAAAGTGTGTTGACAAAGAATTGAATGACATTTATAGCCGAATCCACATTTTACGGCTTTTGTTACAATGAGCGGTTTACCAAAACAATTTAATTTTATTACTTAACCTCCAACCGCTCTGATTTGACAGTTTTATGGTCATAAATAATTATTTTTATTCGGCTTAAAATCATGTACGTTTTCAAAATCAATAATGTCTCCACTTTTATGTAGCCCTTATGGGCCGAATCCATTTGCATAATTAAAAAGTCGTAAAATTGAGAGCAATAAGGATAATACAACAAGTTTTAGTAGTATGAGTCACCTATTGTCACATTTTCTTTTGTCGTCTTAGTTATCTGTTAATCTGGACCAGGTATAATCCTATTGCTGGCGATATATTAGACAAAATTAGATTTAGAGGAGCCAATGAGCGCTAAATAATCACTCGATAAATAATCAAGAGATTAAAATCGTCCTATTTCATTTAAGGCAAAAACAACAGTATAAACTTATAGATTTTCCTAGTTTACTAAATAACTTCACAATTAAATAAATTGTAGCTTTAAGGAGATCCAAGTACCTCCCTAGTATAAAGAATGTTTATAAAAAAATAATAGTTTGGAATACTTTTGTTATGCATCTTGAAATCCATTTTTAAATTAATTAATAAAATTCTTGATGAAATTTCAGGAAAATTTAATGATAAAACAATTATTAACATTTAACTGACTAATAAAAAATTTCGCACTGTGAATTACCGGTATGCGTTTAACAACACTGCGAGAGTGCCCTAACCTTAAAATTTGTTTATTTGTAGCATTTTAAAAACCGCGGCTACCTATGCGCCGGCTAACCGCGCAATCGGTGCTGCCAAGTCAAATAGATGACTTTAAAAATCCAAAGTACCTTGTAGTTTTTCATAAAAAATATCATATATCTTTGTAATATGTTGGGAAGCCTACTTTGTTTATTGTTTTAACCGAAACCTTATTATTTTTTCAATCAAATTCAATAAAAACAAAATTTTTTTAAATTCGTTAATCGTATTAAATTCTTTACCAAATACATGACTGGTGAAATCTCCATTTACCTACATGTAAAAATTTTGATTTTCAAAACTAATTATTTCATTAAATATCCGGGAAACCTACTATTTTTTAATTTTTTTATTAATTATTAAGTTACGTAGAATAGATTTACAAATTTTTAGCAAGTTTTAAAAAATTGACGACTTCGCGTGGATCTCCTTAAGAGCTTCAAAATTACCTTAAAATGACTCCACATAAACCCGATATCCACTCCGTTATCGCCGGGAACTCATGTTGAAAAGAAACGGCTGAGGTCGCACACTACTTCGGGGGCCCAATTTTAAAACACAGTAACTGAAAAATTTTAATACCTGATTTTTTTATAAAATCTTAAAATTTTCAGTTACTGTGTTCTAAAATTAGGCAGCCGACTTCCATCGATAACTCTTCATCCTCGTACTGATCATCTTCAAAAAAATAATTGAGATGATAACCAGCATTTATATTTTGGAAAAGGTTATTACGGCCTCGTATTCCACGCCTCGGCACTATTCGCCTCCGTATCTCCATGAATTCCAAGTACATAGGCAGCGGGCAGTCCTCTAAAAATTGATTAACATCTTGCGTTACGCCGATCAGTATGAACTAGAACAAGAGAACAGAAGTTAAACACCATGATCAAAGCATAAATTACACAAATATCTGCTGTCAGCAAAACCCATGCACCTCTAACAAATTCGAGATCTCTTCTCCGAACAGCATGCTGTCCCTTGGGTAGTTCGTTCTAAGTTAGGTAGTTCGTACACTTGAACAATTGTATGCAGTGGGGTGTCCATGATTTTTCAATGAATTTTTAGTTTTTGGCCTAAAAAAAATTATTCAATCCAAACAAGCTCTTAAAGTCCATAAATAAAACCGTGCGGAAATCATGTTACATTTCACGTTTAAATAAGTGGGATTTTGGCATTTTTTATATTTAATTTTTTTAATTCTGAAACAAATAAAAATATGGCTATAAACGATGCATATTTTTTTAGGAAATTTTCTGCTTTACAAAAATGGTATCTTATAATTTTTCGATAAATTGATTCTTTTAGAAGTTACATTTTAATTAATAGCCATATTTAAATTAATTGGAAAGTTTGAACTTTAAGATTTGTTCAATTACCCGTTTGAAAAATATCGAAATATATAAAAGTTCAGGGGCCGGCCTTGATAGCCGAGCGGTCTAAGGCGCTGCGTCATAGGCTGTTCGTATATATCGGGTCGGACAGGCGAGGGTTCGATTCCCGGCGAGCGCTAGAAACGTTGAAAGAACACTCGTACGGGGTCGCTCCGGTAGCCGAGCTGTACCGACCGGGTTTTCTGCGGTTTTCCCTACGGTATGGAGAGGATGATGTCCACTGAAAGAGAGCAATAATTCTCATTTGAAAGGAATCAGGGACGGACCTTCATACTGTTTAAGGTTGTAATGCGTATAGCAGGTACAGTAAGGGGGAGAGTGTGAAGCCGGCCGCAGCCGCAACCATGGCAGGATTGGGGGGGTAAGGAGAGATGAGAGAGCTGAAAAAGGGGGAGAGAAAAGGTCGAAAAGATAGAATAGAATGTGAGAGATAGATAGGTCGTGAAACTTGTGAGAATAAGAAATGGAAGTGAGAGCGGATAATGGGAGAAAATAAGGATAAGAATATGTGTGAGAGATCCTTACCCCGCCGCTTGTAAAACACTCCAGAGTGATACAAGTAAAACCCAATCTATCTATCTATAAAAGTTCAGGGGACGCAGCAAAAAAAAACCTTAACTTCGGAAAAAACGGACACCCTAATGTACAAATTGTAAAGATTTATTCACCCCAATTGCCGATGATTAAGTTAGACCCTTACCATGAATAACTCAAGGATGGGTATTACATAATATTTCAGTAAAACAACATTTTGTATTATTACACTGGAGCATTCTTTTTAGATACGTGGAATTTACAATTTAGTATCTCAAACATTCACTGAAAAGTTTTATGCTTATACGTTTAAGCGTTAAACTTAAACCCATGTTAAAAACGCCATCTGTATAAGTTTTACGCTTAAACATACCCAAGCAGCACAAAAAAGTTTTTGTTGATATTTTGTGTTCAAATCTCCCTCGCTTACTCCCCTCTGCAACATTATCGACCGCCAGGGCTAGATCATCGATCTAGGTGGCAGGTCAGCTGCTGAAAAACATCATCATGCTGTCTCACTCTACGCTCTCTGACTCTTACGCTTATACACATACACATACATACGCATACGCATACACGGCATATACAGTGCCACGCTTTTTCTAATTACATATCTAATTACTGCTAATTAATCACGCTCAAATCTCACGCTATTTCTTTACTGCTAAATTCAGTGAATCTTTTTATTAATATTTTTTGTTCACAGAGTTAAGTTCAGTGCTTGCTTTAATTATTTTCAAGGATTCTAACCATGTGCTTCTGACCGCATGGCAACCTGTGTGCTTAACCTTTACGTGCATTATAATTCATCATACTCTGCTTTATTTAAATACAACTTACCAGTTTCTTGCATTGATTATACTGTGATTAATATATTGATAATAATCTTGTGATTTAGATTTTAATATTACATTGAATAAATTATTTGTTATAAAAACGAACGAGTGATTTACTTGTGTTTAACCTATAAGCTATCCAAGTCCCAGTATTCACTTTTACTTTACTTGTACTTTTTACATTTTTTGGTCCCTCGAGCCGGATTTTGGGTAGCTTGGTTAAACTTAAATAAATAAATTCAATTAAAATCTGGTGACTGTGAGTTTGGTGAATTTTTCGACTCATTTGTGCGCGTTTGTCAACGCCGACGCATTGCTGAGTACCTGAATCAGGTACTGCGTTGGTGGAAAGGTAAACCGGGACCTTCAGTGCGAAGTTTTACCTGTGTCATTCGTGCGTGAGTGTCAACGAACAATCAGACCTTCACCGTCACTGTCATCTTACATCACTTCCTGCACATACATCACTTCCAGCGACTGCTACGCCGAAAAGGATCCACAAATTGTCAGTTTGTTCCTTTCAAATTACCATCTTACTGCTAATTACGGTCTTTTTTCTCGCATTGATTCTTTTTCGATATATTTCAGATACTTTACGATGTCTGCCAAGTACCTGTTATCGTTCGAGTCTCACAATGCTGTACTTGTCAACATGGCCACTGAATACACTGACGGTCTGTACGAACAGATTCACCTGACGGATTGCGAGGTCAACCTCCAAGTACTCGAGTCCACCTGGAATAAGGTGGCTGATGCTCACGACAAGCTGACTGGCTGCAAGGACATCGACCTCTCCCATGACTACTTCAAAACCAACCGATACGCCAAGGCGCTAGGTCGCTACACCTCGATCAAATCTGCGCTGAAGCGTCGTCAAGCTGAGCTCGAACCTCGTGCAGCGCCTCTCTCACCTCACAACGCTACCTTACACGCTGCACAACAGCTCGCTCGTCCGCAACTGCCTATGATCCAGCCTCCAACCTTCAGCGGAGACCTACTTGAATGGCAATCATTCAAGAACAAGTTTCTATCTGTCGTGAACAAGGAAGGTGTAAGTCAGGTCGACAAAATGCATTACCTGATCCAAAGTCTACACGGCAGCGCTTACTCTCTCATTGCCAATGTGGAGATTTCTGAGGAGGCATTTGCTACCGCCTGGCAAACTTTAACCACCAGGTATGAGAACAAACGCGTGCAGATTACTGCGCAGCTGAACAAGCTATTCAGTCTTCCTAAGATGACGTCGCGAGCAGCTAAGGAAGTCAATAACGTTATAAACACTGTCAGTGAGGTTATGAACGCTCTTAACGCCCTCGGATCGCCAGTTGCTGAGTGGGATCACATCATCGTCCATTTCATCACGCAAAAACTTGATCCTATGACACGAGAAGACTGGGAAGTCACTCTCGGTGCTGCAACGGAATACCCAACTTACGATCGCATCAAGACCTTCCTTCTCTCACGCGCACGAGCCCTGGAAGCCTTGGAAGGACGTCTTCCATCTAAACAGCGTGATTCTAAGGCTACCAAAACGGCTTTCAGCAATAGCAAACCCACTCATGGGCCTAAATCTCCTCCTGCACACGTACACGTGGCCAATTCAGCATCTCATAACGCTACCACGCCGATTACACCACCTGCTACAGTGTACTCACCTCCTGGAAACAGTCCTGGAGCTTCTACGAGACAACAGAACCCGTGCTCATGTTGCGGTGAAGCGCATTTCATCGTCACTTGTCCATCATTTCGCAATCTCACAGCCAACGAGCGTCATCTTCGAGCTATCTCCAAGTCATTATGCCTCAACTGCCTTGGAACGCATCCGCTGGAGAATTGCCGTAGCAAAAATAGATGCCGTCACTGCAGCGCAGCACATCACACAATGCTGCACGATTCCACCCAGCTCAACGCTCCATCTGCTAAATCTACTCCAACCACTCTAGCAAGCTTATTTCAAGGCTCTCAAGCCCCTGCGTCACCGCATAACCAGAGCACGTCATCATGACTATTTAGCAACGCATCTACACGCTATCAACCTACGCTATCATCAACGCACATCGCCGCATCACTACTCTCTACGCAACAATCACGCTCATCTCACCACGCAGCCTCATCACCTAGACCTCTGGTGTTGCTGGCAACAGCACAAGCTCTCATCTCATCTTCAACGCAACGCACGCACGCAGTACGCCTTCTGATCGATCCAGGGTCAGAACTATCACTAATTTCTCAGCATCTTGCTCGCCTGTTGAAATTATCATCTTCTGATTCTCGGATTCCAATCATTGGAGTCGGAAGCGTACCTTCAGGATCCACCAAGGGTGCTGTTGACATACTACTACGCTCAACACACTCTAACGATCAAATTCAACTACGCACGCACATACTACCATCACTTACTGTTGAATTACCTCCAGCTGACATATCACATCAATCATGGCCTCACATCACTGATTTGGAGCTAGCAGATCCAAACTACTTGTCACCTGGTCGAATTGATGTCCTCGTCGGAGCTGATTCATATGGCTTAATCATAAAGCCAGGAATCAGAGCTGGAAAACCCGGTCAGCCCATTGCTATCCAGACAATCTTTGGATGGGCTGTGCTGGGACCGGTCAATTCTTCAACGCTCAACGCACCTGCTCATCAAGGTCTTCTAGTCACCAACTCTCAACTTCACGACCTCATCTCGAGATTCTGGGAACTGGAAGAAGTACCATCTACAGTTAATGAAGCTCTTAGTGCTGAAGAAGCAGAGTGTGAAGCTCACTACGTGGCTACTCACTCTCGAGACAGCTCTGGTCGCTACATCGTGCGTTTGCCGTTCAAATCCAATGCTCCACAACTTGGACACTCGAAGGGCATCGCACAACGCTCACTCTCACGCTTACTCAAACGCTTATCTCATCAGCCTGAACTCCAGCATCTCTACAAGGAGTTTCTCACTGAGTACGAGTCCCTGGGTCATATGCAGAAGGTCCAACCATCAAACACGTCATCTGACGATCACTATTTACCACATCACGGCGTAATGCGTAACAGTAAGATCCGTGTGGTGTTCAACGGCTCCTGCAAAACGACTTCAGGCAACTCTCTCAATGACATTCTTCACGTTGGTCCCAAGACTCAACTCGACATCTTCGACGTGCTACTGTACGTTCGGCGCTACGAGTTCATCTTTACGACTGATGTGGAGAAGATGTTTCGTCAGATCCTGGTTCACCCAGATGACCGCAAATTCCAACGCATCTTGTGGACTGACGAGAATCATCAAGTCCAGGAGTTTGATCTCTGCACGGTCACCTACGGTACCACGTCCGCTCCTTACTTATCAGGTCGTACTCTAGACCAGCTACTGCTTGACGAAGGTCACGATTTTCCTCTAGCTGCTGAGCCTTTTCAAAAGGGTAGTTATGTCGACGATATAACAGGCGGTGCTGATGATATTGACTCTCTCAACGCTATTGCTACGCAAGTTGAAGGAATGTGTCTGCGAGGATGTTTCCCATTGGCAAAGTGGAAAAGCAACCATCCAGATTTCTTCAAGCTTCGTTCATCTCAGTCACCCAGTGCGCAGACTCACCAATTCAGCGAATCTACATCTAAGATTCTTGGTCTCGCTTGGCAGTGTGCTCCAGATCTGCTGATGTTCACTGGTCAGCCAATACAACGCGCAGCTATCACCAAACGCACTATCTTGTCTGAGACTGCCCAGCTCTTTGATCCTCTGGGTTTAATTTCACCAGTCATCGTCCGTGCTAAAATCCTGATGCAAGACTTGTGGCAGGAAAAGATCGGATGGGATGATACGCTCACTCCGCAGATCATACATCGCTGGACGACTTTCCGCGATGAATTATCACAACTCTCGCAACTCACAATCCCTCGCTGGCTTCATCTACGCTCTGACAACGCACAGGTTGAGATACACGGCTTCTCTGATGCATCACTGGCTGCAATGGCTGCTGCTGTCTATGTAAAAGTCGTATCACCTGCTGGAACATCAACAGTGACTCTCATCTGCTCCAAGACAAGAGTTGCGCCACTCAACCGTATCACAATACCACGCCTAGAACTATCAGCTGCCTTATTACTCGCCAAACTCGTCAATCGAGTTCAATCAACGCTCCAGCTTCAACACGCTCCTGTTACCATGTGGACAGACTCTTCAGTATCTCTCGCATGGATTAACAGCGATGCAATGCGTTGGAAGGAGTTTGTGAAGAACCGAGTGCAACAAATTCAACAGATTTCGCCTGATGCAACCTGGAAATTTATCTCTGGGAAAGACAATCCTGCAGACTGTGCATCTCGAGGTCTCAATCCATCTCAGCTCATCACGCACAAGCTCTGGTGGTCTGGACCCGCCTGGTTAGCTGAACCAACTCATCTCTGGCCTTCATTCGCTGCACCTGATGAACAGCCAGATGACACTGAGATTCGTCCGAGCTCTGTGCACGTTTCTTCAAGTCCACAGCTGCCGTTCAACATCTTATTCCGGAGAGATACCACGCTTACGAAGTTGCTACGCGTAACAGCTACCATCCAGCGAGCTGCCGCACGCTTCAAAGGAGTACCTGGTTCAAGTCTCAGCGAGTCACCACTCAATCCTGCTGATTTACAATTTGCTTTGACCTTCTGGATCAAGTCTACGCAGCAGATTTACTTCTCCAGCGAAATCCGAGCGCTGTCTCAAGGCAACAATCTAGCGAAATCTCATCCTCTTGCTCGCTTGACTGCTTGGATTGATCAGACGGGTTTACTTCGAGTTGGTGGTCGTTTACAAAACGCTCAGCTTGATGAAGATGCTAAGCATCCTCCGATTCTGCCTAAGGACACCATCATCTCCAACCTCATCATCTCCAACGCTCACACACGCACTCTGCATGGAGGTACTCAACTGACGCTGAACTACATACGCAAATATTGCTGGATTCTTGGTGGTCGCGCTCCTGTCAAGTCTCACATTCACAGATGCGTCACTTGTACAAGAATACGTGGCGCTAGAGCTCAACAACGCATGGGACAACTTCCAGTCTCACGTGTTACTCCATCTCTAGTATTTGAGCACTCTGGAGTCGACTACGCTGGTCCTGTGTCTCTCAAATTCTTCAATGGACGTGGTTCGCGCTCTTACAAGGCCTGGATTGCGGTATTTGTGTGCTTTTCAACATCTGCTATTCATCTCGAGTTAGTGACTGACTACAGTACTGGAGGATTTCTCAAGGCCTTCAGACGCTTCACGGCTCGGCGCGGAATCTGCAAATCACTCTCAAGTGACTGCGGAACCAACTTCCAAGGCGCTCAAAGCGCATTGAAACGCCTCATGCACGGATTCACCAAGGAGTCTCAACACCTGCAGCAACTGATAGCTAATGATGGTACGCGCTGGAAATTCAATCCTCCTGGAGCTCCTCACATGGGCGGCAAATGGGAAGCTGCTGTTAAATCAGTAAAACAACATCTCGCTAAGGTCAACTCGGACAAATTACTGACCTACGAAGATTACTCCACGCTGCTGATCCAGATTGAAGCTGTGCTGAATTCTCGTCCACTTTGCGCTCTCTCTGAAGACCCTGACGACCTCATAGCACTCACTCCAGGTCACTTCATTCGAGGAGCACCTCTGACTACCATACCTGAACCATCTCTACTGCATCTACCAATCAATCGCCTCTCACTGCTGCAATACATTCAGCAACGTCTCCAGCTGTTTTGGTCTCACTGGTCTGAATCTTGCCTCAAAACGCACCAAACCATCTCCAAGTGGAACACATCATTCCACGACATTGGAGTTGGTTCAATGGTACTGCTGACTGACGAACAATTTCCACCATCAAAATGGCCGCTGGGTCGCGTCACTCACATACATCCAGGCCAAGATGACCTCACACGTGTCGTCACCATCGAGACAGCCGCCTCAACCTATCTCAGACCAATCCACAAGCTGGTACTACTGCCAATACCTCGTCACGAGGAAGATCCTCAAGACGTCGCTCCAGCTCCATCTCATCTACTTCTCCAACAAGCGGAGAAGGGGGGAGAATGTTCAAATCTCCCTCGCTTACTCCCCTCTGCAACATTATCGACCGCCAGGGCTAGATCATCGATCTAGGTGGCAGGTCAGCTGCTGAAAAACATCATCATGCTGTCTCACTCTACGCTCTCTGACTCTTACGCTTATACACATACACATACATACGCATACGCATACACGGCATATACAGTGCCACGCTTTTTCTAATTACATATCTAATTACTGCTAATTAATCACGCTCAAATCTCACGCTATTTCTTTACTGCTAAATTCAGTGAATCTTTTTATTAATATTTTTTGTTCACAGAGTTAAGTTCAGTGCTTGCTTTAATTATTTTCAAGGATTCTAACCATGTGCTTCTGACCGCATGGCAACCTGTGTGCTTAACCTTTACGTGCATTATAATTCATCATACTCTGCTTTATTTAAATACAACTTACCAGTTTCTTGCATTGATTATACTGTGATTAATATATTGATAATAATCTTGTGATTTAGATTTTAATATTACATTGAATAAATTATTTGTTATAAAAACGAACGAGTGATTTACTTGTGTTTAACCTATAAGCTATCCAAGTCCCAGTATTCACTTTTACTTTACTTGTACTTTTTACATTTTGTGAACTTTTAGTTGACAATTATTTTTTGTTAACTTTTGGTTAAAAATAATTTGATCAAAAATTCAACAATTTATTTTGTGCCGCTTGGGTATAAGCGTAAAACATACTTTTTTTCCGTAATATTTTATTGCCTCTGTAAAGTTCAGTATAAACCTAGCTTTACTTATACTGGATCGTTTATCACTCTGACCTGTGACATTTATGACGGTATGAACCGGATTACAGGGAAATCTTTTATTAGTTACAGAGGAAGGAGAGTATATTTAAATATATAATTCCGTTCATGACGGAATGGTTTATGCTTAGAGTATTTTTTCAGTCAGTATACTGAATATATACGTATCCCTGGACTCGATAATTTTATCCGAACTGTCAGTCGAAATTCGCTTTCGCCTTGAATCACCTCATTCTGTGTTACTGAGTGGATAGATGCTGTACTGCAGTTGTGTTACGTCCTGATGTTAGAGACCACAATTGTAACAGTCCCAAATTTTGAAGGCGCTCACTAAAGAACCTTCTTCGGGCAACGGGGACCACGTTGAATTTAATTTAGGGTAATTGACTCACGAGATGATTGTCAGGGAAGCCGATTAAATCACACGATTAACGCAAATAATTAAGGTTGAATTCGCGGACTCCGAAATACGATTTTATGACAAGGGAACGATAATAAGAGAGAGAAGAACGAACCCTTAAAAGTAAGTAAAAATAAGAAAGAAAAATAAATAACTACCTGCGTTTCGCTCTGAAGGATCAGGTCAATTGAGTTGAACAATAATTATTAAGTAAAACGTTAACTTTATTCACCTTAATTAATTCACTTATAATATTAAAGTACACGTACAAATTAATTGACTGGTAATAACGGTTCACTGAGAATTACAACGGCTAGGAAGACGCGTTTCGACAATACTCGATCACTGAGAATGAACCTACAGAGGTTAGTTCTAAGTTTTAGACTGACTAATTAAGTTGTTAATTCTGGTATATATATATGAGCGCTTTTCCCACCCCGGTAGGAAAATTTGTGGTTTAGATCTAGAAGGAACTCTCTTAAATCGAAATAGTGACCTTCGACTATCAAATAGTGACTATTCACTATTTAGTAGTGAAAAGTATACCACTATTTGAATTAGTGGTATACTCTGCACTGCAAAAATAGTGAATAGTCACTATAGTCACTATTTCGATTTAAGAGAAAGTAGGGGTGTACTGAGATCGGCAGGTGTTGCTTAGTTTTTCCGTGAACCAAAGGGATGCACCTGGATCTAGTTAGCTACGGTCATCCAGGTGAATTTAATATTTCAATGAAATATTTCAATGTCCTAGTCAATCTCCATATTTATTATTCGGGAATAAAGGTATTCAACACGTGCAGTCGATTTGGTGGGAACAATGAACGAACTTAATGTAGAAAAATAGCACGCATGTGCAACAAGTTATCGTAAATTTCAACGTTAGCGTGATAAGAACCCATGTGTTAGCATAATACATTTCAATTACCGTATTAAAGCGAACTACTCACCAAAATAACAGGGCAGGCTGCATATTTGGGCATCACTCTGTCTCTGATTGGCCGGTAGATCCCATGGTATCCCTCCGTACAATCTTCCAGGTGTAACGTAGGACCACCTCCTGCGCCTGAGCAGATGCCTGAAATCTTCCGGAATGTCTTGAAGAGGAAAATCACGACCTTGGTCCTCTTCAGGTGACTGAAAGCTCGGTTATCAGTCCTGAAAATAATTTCCCTGTTTGACTTAGTCCAATGTCAAATCGATTATCGGTTCGTGGACACCGTGGTTCGTGGACAAAAAAAGTTTCCTATGATTTTTCGATAAATTCACTCCCTTAAAAGTTATCCCCAGTCAAAGATGTAAGAATGATGAACCCTCAAAAATCTGATCGAAAGAAGATGACATAGCTTCTTTTAACCATCTCGAGGGTGTCTCGGCTGCTTTAAGGACTAATAACAATATGAAAGTCTTTCGGTTATCGCAGCTAGGTCAAGGCGCCTGAGCTGATCGCTGTAAGAGTTTAAAATCATCGGGGTCGGTGTGAGCTGGAGGTACTGTCCCAGATGGTTACAGGAGCATTGATAAGTTCGACTAAAGACTTGAGTTGGGCAACGCAGTTATATCTTACGTCGCAGCTGAAGCTGTTCGAGAGTTGCAATAATCTTTTAAATCAGATCTTAGGGATACGGTGGTCGTCTATATCAAGTAACTTACATATCCAGCTCAGCGCCGAGCCCTGGCAGCAGTCAGCCCTAAAGTGGAGCTGGTGAAGGTTACTCGCAGATAGGTGTAGTCATCCACCCAATCTATACATTCATCCTTGCAGAAGGGACTCGTCCTCTGCTTTGGCCACCTCTCCTAAAGTGAAAAATTTTGGTTTTTCTTAATATTAACTTGCAATGAGTTTTTAGTACAGCATTATTCACCAAGGATTTGTAAATGATTGATCTTTTAAGATCAGAAATTGTTCTGGACACTATAACTAAATCATCAGTATAGAATAGGATTACAAGATCATGGGGGACGTCCCCCTGGGAAAATGTGTTCTTTGTTTTGCATTCGGACGACGTAAACATGTTTGTCACGATAAGTTGGTTAATAGCCAGTTCCTATAGGTACTGACACATAGATGCCGAAAATAAAAAACAACTCTTCTACTTATACACCAAGCCTACATCTTCCGCTGAAAATATTTTATCCAAAGTGTATGGGGCGTTAACCAATATCTTGCCAGTTTATCACTAAATGAATAGAATGTTCTGAGTTGGGTGACAGATCAGGTATCATTATTTTCTGGTAGAGTTGTCTTAGGTATAGTTTCGTATCTGTTAGTAATGCAAAAAATAGGCAGTTATGGACGATTAACTAAGTGACGTTATTAAACTTTCGATAACCTTTGACTTGGGACGTCCCAACTGGGGAAGTGTGTTCTATGTTTTTCATTCGGACGACGTAAACATGTTTGTCACGATAAGTTGGTTAATAGCCAGTACCTAATAGGTACTGACACATAGATGCCGAAAAAAAAACAACTCTTCTACTTGTAAGTAGGTACATTACACTGCACCTATAAATACTAGATCGGGATTGTTTCGACAATACTCGATCACTGAGAATGAACCTACAGAGGTTAGTTCTAAGTTTTAGACTGACTAATTAAGTTGTTAATTCTGGTATATATATATGAGCGCTTTTCCCACCCCGGTAGGAAAATTTGTGGTTTAGATCTAGAAGGAACTCTCTTAAATCGAAATAGTGACCTTCGTCTATCAAATAGTGACTATTCACTATTTAGTAGTGAAAAGTATACCACTATTTGAATTAGTGGTATACTCTGCACTGCAAAAATAGTGAATAGTCACTATAGTCACTATTTCGATTTAAGAGAAAGTAGGGGTGTACTGAGATCGGCAGGTGTTGCTTAGTTTTTCCGTGAACCAAAGGGATGCACCTGGATCTAGTTAGCTACGGTCATCCAGGTGAATTTAATATTTCAATGAAATATTTCAATGTCCTAGTCAATCTCCATATTTATTATTCGGGAATAAAGGTATTCAACACGTGCAGTCGATTTGGTGGGAACAATGAACGAACTTGATGTAGAAAAATAGCACGCATGTGCAACAAGTTATCGTAAATTTCAACGTTAGCGTGATAAGAACCCATGTGTTAGCATAATACATTTCAATTACCGTATTAAAGCGAACTACTCACCAAAATAACAGGGCAGGCCGCATATTTGGGCATCACTCTGTCTCTGATTGGCCGGTAGATCCCATGGTATCCCTCCGTACAATCTTCCAGGTGTAACGTAGGACCACCTCCTGCGCCTGAGCAGATGCCCGAAATCTTCCGGAATGTCTTGAAGAGGAAAATCACGACCTTGGTCCTCTTCAGGTGACTGAAAGCTCGGTTATCAGTCCTGAAAATAATTTCCCTGTTTGACTTAGTCCAATGTCAAATCGATTATCGGTTCGTGGACACCGTGATATCCAGAAAGGTTTATTTTGGCGGTAACAAAACTTTTATGTCTTTCATCATTCCAAGAAAATTACTAAAGCATTTTTGGTATTTTTATAACCAAATAAATTTTAAATTAATGAGACAGCTTTAGCCAAGCTGTCGATACATTTTGACACAGATACGATCGTAATTGTTTCCGTTGACATTTTTGGTAAAAAGTTGAATGAAATAAACCGTTCAGTGCCTCGGGTTTATAATTTTAGGACCAGCGTCGAATACTCACTTTGATTGTTATGAATTTAAGTTTATCAAACAAGTGAGTGCCTAAGTAGTAAGTAGATAAGCGCCTCATTTCAAAAACCGCGCCAAATTTTAAGAAATCGCGTCACAAGTGCGCGCGCATCTTGTACGTGGCACTATATTATACTACTCTGAATCGATTTATTATGGTTCAAATCGATCAATTATAGTGTGGTATAGGGTACACATCCAAGGTGCGCGCGCAACAACGGTGCGAATAACCTCAGCATATCCAAAAAAAAACCATAGGTTTTAGAATTATCGGTTGTAAAGTATGATACTTTATAGAACAGTACTCATACCAAGTAAGATCCCAAGGATGAACTTAGACATTGTTTACAGCTTTTCACCAACTATTGAATTCTGTCGGGTAAAATTGGCTTATATAGAAATTGTGTAACCGATCCTTGTGTGTAACGTACATACCTATCATCATTTTTCTCTTATGAAACGTACTTTCAACAAACAAACATGTTATTAATATCTTTACAGTCAAGGACAAAATGGTTGAATGCAAAATTGAGAGTGTTATTTAAACTCAGCTTATCTAGATTTACTGATCAGTTTCATAGCATCTAGATCACCGATTCTTTTAGTTTTTGGAATTTTCTTCAATGAATTACTTTTTTGTTATTTTGCAGATCAGAGACGACCAAGTTTACGCCTTGAATCATAACCTTAAATTACATTCATTTATCGATCAACTGACACCCACCTGCTGATCAAGTGGTTCGCGAAAAGTGTGTTGACAAAGAATTGAATGACATTTATAGCCGAATCCACATTTTACGGCTTTTGTTACAATGAGCGGTTTACCAAAACAATTTAATTTTATTACTTAACCTCCAACCGCTCTGATTTGACAGTTTTATGGTCATAAATAATTATTTTTATTCGGCTTAAAATCATGTACGTTTTCAAAATCAATAATGTCTCCACTTTTATGTAGCCCTTATGGGCCGAATCCATTTGCATAATTAAAAAGTCGTAAAAGTGAGAGCAATAAGGATAATACAACAAGTTTTAGTAGTATGAGTCACCTATTGTCACATTTTCTTTTGTCGTCTTAGTTATCTGTTAATCTGGACCAGGTATAATCCTATTGCTGGTGATATGTTAGAAAAAATTAGATTTAGAGCAGCCAATGAGCGCTAAATAATCACTTGGTAAATAATCAAGAGATTAAAAGCGTCCTATTTCATTTGAAGCTAAAACAACAGTATAAACTTATAGATTTTCCTAAGTTACTAAATAACTTCAGAATTAAATAAATTGTAGTTTTAAGAGCTTTAAAAATATGTCCTATACCTAAAGCAAATTTAATCTCTTGTAGAAAATTACCTCAAAATGACTCCACATAATTCCGACGTCCACTCCGTTATCGCCTGGAACTCATGTTGAAAAGGAACGGCAGAGGTCGCACACTACTTCGGCAGCCCAATTTTAAAACACAGTAACTGAAAAATTTTAATACCTGATTTTTTTTAGTATTACTGCATTTTTTATTGCTTTTATACCTTAATTTCAAGTATTTCTTCAGACAAATATTTTTATTCAAGTATCTTCTATTAATAAATCAAATTTTTTATTAATTTGATGCGTAAACTTTTTTTTAATAAAACAAATTTTATAAAATCGTAAAATTGAACCAGCGATGATGGCCGATCCGTTTAAGGCGCGTGACCTATAAGCCGCTCGGACTGACTCACCGGCCAGGTACAAGTTCGAATCCCACTTCAGAAAAGATTTTTCGACTTGCGATTCGACCTGTCGCCGCGTAGGTTAAGATTTAAAACCCTAAAAAGTCCCCACAGTACCACTCCCAACAGTTCAAACCGTCGGTGATATGACCTTAGTAGTTGAAACCGACGTCAAATAACCACAAATATAAAAAAAATCTTAAAATTGTCAGATACTGTGTTCTGAAATTGGTCAATCGACTTCCCCTGATTAAACAAAATGATTTAAAGGGGCTAAAAATGATTTAAAATGATTCAATTTTCAACTTTTCAAATCATTTCAAATACTGCTCCTTATGGGAGTTAAATCATTTCTAATCATTGTGTTTATTCAGGGTCCATATATTGTTCTATATCCCCGATCTGGTCTTCTCCAAATAAATAATTTAGATCAAAACTAGAAGAGTCAAGATTTTGGAACCAGTTATTTCGAAATCGTATTGCACGCCTCTGTCTTATTGTCCCCTGTATCTCAATGAGGTCCAAGTACAAAGGTAGTGGGCAGTCCACTAATAGTGAATTGACAACCTCCGGTTCGCCGATAAGTATGAACTAGAACAAGAGAAGAGAAGTTAAAGAGCTTGATCAAAGCATAAATTACACGAATATCTGCTGCCAGCAAAACCGACCTGAAGCATATTCAGGATTTCTTCTGAGAATATGCTGGTCCTTGGGTAGTTCGTACTGAGCTCCGAGACCCAGAGCTCTTCTTCAGCAGATCTTACGAACCACCAAACAGGATCATCCTCGGGATCGAAAGAAAAGTTTAATTAAGGTAGCTGTCGTGGTACAATATTATCAAAAAGTTTTGCGGGCAAAGCCGCGGGTAAAAGCTAGTTACTAAAGAATGTTATGAGATAAGTATAATTCATCGTTGTACGTGTGTATAACAATATCCTCTTATGCTAAATTATAAACTGACATGCTGAATTTTCAGTTATAGTTTTTTTTCCATGCATATGAGATGAGTGACATTACGTCAAATGGTAGTTACTTACTGGCAAAATCACTCCTTTATTTGAAGTTGTATTCTTCTATTTAGTCCAGGATTGAGCTGCAACACAATTGAAGTTTAGTCACCGTTTTCATCAGAAATGTTGAAAGTTTTTGGCAAAAGTTATAATATTATAATGTACTATTATTTCGAGTTCCATTAAATTTTAAATGTCCATTCTAAAACCGGTATCACTACCTTAAATGCTCGTAAAGCTGCAGGTAAAAGCGAGTAAAAAATAAATCCAAAAACTTATTCTGAGTTTCACACCTCTCGTATAATTTTTTTTGGTTTCGCAGAAAATCCATCCATCTTTGGTGACCAGTATCCATAATTATATCATACTTAAATAAAAACCTTTCACGCAAAAAGAGTTCGTTGCTGATGATGCTAACGATCGATTTGGGTGGAAGAACTTTAAATAAATAACTGTTATAAAGATGGTACTCGACACATTCTTTTCGTAGTATTCGATGGTGGAAAGAACAATATTTATCTTTCCCGCATCTCTTATCGCACCGACCGTTAAAAACCCTCACAGCACACTTCATTTTTAAATACGAACGAGTAAAGTCGATCAAAACAATTGACTAAACTTCTCACGGAGCACTGACGGCTTAAATACTAAATACAACTTTGCCCTTTGACACCAGTATCTCTCACGATTCGTGAAAATTAGAAGCATTGATTGTTAGCTCTAGGTAATTATATATCAGTTGATAAACACAAGTCGCTTCGACTAACATATTTTCGTAGCCCCTTAGCATTAGAACTACAAGTTTATTAGCGAACTATTTTCTTAAGTTTGCACCCTGCAAACTGGGACCGGTTTGTCGTCCCTTCCGCCTGTCTTTTCCGCTCTTCACCAGTTAATATCCACAACACCTTTCGGAGCTGGGCTAATGTTCAGCCCTTGCGACGTGTTTACTAATATTATATGTGTGTATGTCACTGAACTCCTAAACGGCTGAACTTATTTTGATTAAATTTTTTATGTGTGTTCGGGGGTGATTGTAGAATAGATCATGTTTACAATTTAATCCTCTACACGGAGACCCATCCAAGTACTGCCTCATTTAAAAATATTTCACTCTAATTTCAGTAAGACCCAGTATACCAATCGGATCAGTAAATCGAATAAAAAATTTAATTAAATATTGCTTGGTTCCCATAAACTGATAAAATTAAACCGATTTCAGTTTTTTGCGATTATCTATTAAACTACTGGACCAACAAGCTCGAGCCTGGCATACAATTCTTCAGCTTGAAGAGCTGCGTTGAATGACACCGTTCGCGTCCCACTGCAACTAACCGTTCCAAAGTTACAGCATTTGGTCAAAATCGTCTTAATAACATCGATTAATAACATCAATTAATTGTTACTCGAACAGATACTCATAGCTCCCAGCTAATTAGTATTCAAGTATTGCTCGTAAGTGTTGAGTCAATTAATGTCACTCGTGTACTTCGTCTCCAATTCACTCTCAGGCATCTAGGGTTTCCAAGGCGGTCTGTCACGCCCTTCTGATCAAGTTTCTGTTTGCAGATTCATCGCCACCTTCTGAAGAAAAGAAACCGACCCCAATTTCGTTGAGTGAAAACTGCTGATGGCTGATTGCAGTCTTACCAAAAGGTACCAGTGCAGCTCAACGCCAGGAGCTCCAGTTCTCCTTCAAACAATTTTTTTTATCTTTCGTAAAAAATAAATTTTTTTTTTTAATAAAAAGTATCCTATCACGGAGAAAACATTTTTTTCACCGTAACACAAGAGGGAATAGCATGATGCTATGTAACAAATAGTTATTCAGAATAACAAAAAATTTTTTATCCTAACAAAAATGCAGTAATTACGGTAGATATTTTTATGTGCTTATCTGTATCAAAGTAAGAATTTGCTACCATAAGTTACTTTGACTTATCATAAGTAATAATTTACTTTGCAATGAAAAATTAATTTTGTTACTCCCATAAACATTTTTGTTTTCCCACACAGTGATTTTGTTGTACTTACAGATGACATTACTTAGGAAAAAATAAAATTTGCTATTGGCGGTCACTCAAGTTAAGCAGCATTCACTGTGGTTAGTACTTGGATGGGTGACCGCTTAGTCAGCGCTGGCTAGTGCGTGGGATCTCTGATCGCTAGGAATTGGGTCTGACGTCCCGGTGATCGATAAGAATTACTATTTATTCTATATTTTCATGACCGTAATATATTTATTAAACCAATTTTAATGCCTAATCAACCATTTTTGGTACAATATCTTTTACAAAACTCGTTGTAACTCGTCAACGGATAAGAATTTTAAAACGACCAAGATATTATTTTGTAGAAAATTGAACGCTCTACAAAAAAAGTTTCCTATGATTTTTCGATAAATTCACTCCCTTAAAAGTTATCCCCAGTCAAAGATGTAAGAATGATGAACCCTCAAAAATCTGATCGAAAGAAGATGACATAGCTTCTTTTAACCATCTCGAGGGTGTCTCGGCTGCTTTAAGGACTAATAACAATATGAAAGTCTTTCGGTTATCGCAGCTAGGTCAAGGCGCCTGAGCTGATCGCTGTAAGAGTTTAAAATCATCGGGGTCGGTGTGAGCTGGAGGTACTGTCCCAGACGGTTACAGGAGCATTGATAAGTTCGACTAAAGACTTGAGTTGGGCAACGCAGTTATATCTTACGTCGCAGCTGAAGCTGTTCGAGAGTTGCAATAATCTTTTAAATCAGATCTTAGGGATACGGTGGTCGTCTATATCAAGTAACTTACATATCCAGCTCAGCGCCGAGCCCTGGCAGCAGTCAGCCCTAAAGTGGAGCTGGTGAAGGTTACTCGCAGATAGGTGTAGTCATCCACCCAATCTATACATTCATCCTTGCAGAAGGGACTCGTCCTCTGCTTTGGCCACCTCTCCTAAAGTGAAAAATTTTGGTTTTTCTTAATATTAACTTGCAATGAGTTTTTAGTACAGCATTATTCACCAAGGATTTGTAAATGATTGATCTTTTAAGATCAGAAATTGTTCTGGACACTATAACTAAATCATCAGTATAGAATAGGATTACAAGATCATGGGGGACGTCCCCCTGGGAAAATGTGTTCTTTGTTTTGCATTCGGACGACGTAAACATGTTTGTCACGATAAGTTGGTTAATAGCCAGTTCCTATAGGTACTGACACATAGATGCCGAAAATAAAAAACAACTCTTCTACTTATACACCAAGCCTACATCTTCCGCTGAAAATATTTTATCCAAAGTGTATGGGGCGTTAACCAATATCTTGCCAGTTTATCACTAAATGAATAGAATGTTCTGAGTTGGGTGACAGATCAGGTATCATTATTTTCTGGTAGAGTTGTCTTAGGTATAGTTTCGTATCTGTTAGTAATGCAAAAAATAGGCAGTTATGGACGATTAACTAAGTGACGTTATTAAACTTTCGATAACCTTTGACTTGGGACGTCCCAACTGGGAAAATGTGTTCTTTGTTTTGCATTCGGACGACGTAAACATGTTTGTCACGATAAGTTGGTTAATAGCCAGTTCCTATAGGTACTGACACATAGATGCCGAAAATAAAAAACAACTCTTCTACTTATACACCAAGCCTACATCTTCCGCTGAAAATATTTTATCCAAAGTGTATGGGGCGTTAACCAATATCTTGCCAGTTTATCACTAAATGAATAGAATGTTCTGAGTTGGGTGACAGATCAGGTATCATTATTTTCTGGTAGAGTTGTCTTAGGTATAGTTTCGTATCTGTTAGTAATGCAAAAAATAGGCAGTTATGGACGATTAACTAAGTGACGTTATTAAACTTTCGATAACCTTTGACTTGGGACGTCCCAACTGGGGAAGTGTGTTCTATGTTTTTCATTCGGACGACGTAAACATGTTTGTCACGATAAGTTGGTTAATAGCCAGTACCTAATAGGTACTGACACATAGATGCCGAAAAAAAAACAACTCTTCTACTTGTAAGTAGGTACATTACACTGCACCTATAAATACTAGATCGGGATTGTTTCGACAATACTCGATCACTGAGAATGAACCTACAGAGGTTAGTTCTAAGTTTTAGACTGACTAATTAAGTTGTTAATTCTGGTATATATATATGAGCGCTTTTCCCACCCCGGTAGGAAAATTTGTGGTTTAGATCTAGAAGGAACTCTCTTAAATCGAAATAGTGACCTTCGTCTATCAAATAGTGACTATTCACTATTTAGTAGTGAAAAGTATACCACTATTTGAATTAGTGGTATACTCTGCACTGCAAAAATAGTGAATAGTCACTATAGTCACTATTTCGATTTAAGAGAAAGTAGGGGTGTACTGAGATCGGCAGGTGTTGCTTAGTTTTTCCGTGAACCAAAGGGATGCACCTGGATCTAGTTAGCTACGGTCATCCAGGTGAATTTAATATTTCAATGAAATATTTCAATGTCCTAGTCAATCTCCATATTTATTATTCGGGAATAAAGGTATTCAACACGTGCAGTCGATTTGGTGGGAACAATGAACGAACTTGATGTAGAAAAATAGCACGCATGTGCAACAAGTTATCGTAAATTTCAACGTTAGCGTGATAAGAACCCATGTGTTAGCATAATACATTTCAATTACCGTATTAAAGCGAACTACTCACCAAAATAACAGGGCAGGCCGCATATTTGGGCATCACTCTGTCTCTGATTGGCCGGTAGATCCCATGGTATCCCTCCGTACAATCTTCCAGGTGTAACGTAGGACCACCTCCTGCGCCTGAGCAGATGCCCGAAATCTTCCGGAATGTCTTGAAGAGGAAAATCACGACCTTGGTCCTCTTCAGGTGACTGAAAGCTCGGTTATCAGTCCTGAAAAAAAATATTATCAGAATAACTATTTAAAGTATCCTTAAATAATGTATCGTTGAGATGGTTAACTGTTTTGTCAAAGTGAGAATCTGTATGGCTAAATTGGCTATACGGATCCTCACTTCGACAAAACAGTTGACTATCTCAACGATTACAAGCAATTTTTAATTAAATTTTCTATCCGATTTACATTAATTTACACGTTTAACTGCGTGCATCAGCTGTCTCCAGAATTAATGATTAAACAAAGGAGATAAAGAAAAATCAGATGAGATGTATGATGTTACGTCAAATTGTTGGTACTTACTGGCAATATCAGAGGCGCTGAGTTCCTTTTTTAGGATTTCTTGTCCTAAATTAGTCTCCTTTGATGATGCTGCAATACAATTGGAGTATGATCACCGTTCTCATCAGAAATGATTAAAGCTTTTGGCGGGTATTTGCTGACAAAAAATACAAAATAAATCCAGCAACTTATTTTGAATGCCGTACCTCTCGTAATATTTTATTTGCTCTAATAGAAATTTGATCCACCTTGAGTGGGCAGTATCGGATTCTATGAAATATTTATGACAAAATCTTTCACGAAGATAAAGTTCCTGTTCTATGACAGAAATTCTTTCTGTAGGTGAAAGATTTTGCAATAACATATCGTCATAGAGATGATACTGCCGACATTCTTTTTTAAGTGATCTATGATGGGCCCTGCAATATTTAAAACACCCAGACTGAACACGACATCGACCCCTATGAGTTCGCGCAATGCATTTCATTTTTGAACTACTTCAACCGAATTACAAAAATCAACTGAAGTAATTATAAGTTAAAATAATTATAAGGAATAAGGACGTACCTCCATAACGTTGAATCCGAAATTTAAGACCCGTTGGTAACTAGTCCGTGTGTACACTTAATTTTTTAGTACACGGTGTGTTCACTGGGTCTTTTAAAGATCGGTCTTATTTTCACAGATTTCTAGGGTTTCAAAAAGCCTTCAAAAATTCTGAGTTACTTTTTGCAGTGTCTTCTATATGGCTTAGCAGTCGTCAGAGTCAACAGTTTAAAACCGTTGTTAATAAAAATTGAAACAATAGCCCCAAAAATGGGAAATCTGATTTTCGACTGTTCACTCAAAGACCCAGTATACACATGCCGGGTTGATTTCAACATGACAAAAAAAATATTCTTGCTAAGTATCCAACTTCTAGGAGCTATAAATATCTAATAACGATAAAACAAATCAAATGAATATGGTTACTAACGAAATACGTAAATAATTATTTGAAATTTATTTTTATAATTTCTATAGGGTTTGCCGATATCATATATGTCCTGTCATTTGCGCTCACATATTCTTAATGTATATTAATTTTTATCGAGATTGGTCAAGCCGCTCTTGAGTTACAAACAGACATACCGACCGACAGACAGACAAAAATGAAAAAAATAGTAGAATGTGAATTACTGCATCATAAAACGATTATTTATCACAAAATTTGATAGCAAAGTTAAATGTACAGATTGAGTCAATAAAACTTTTAGTATAAATATCCGATAATTTTGGTTACACTATGGAGGTCTGTCACATCCCTAATAAGGATATCAGATATATGAGCATTACAGGAAAACCACATTCAAATTACGCCATTCGACTCACCCGAAATAGAAGGTATATTTCATAAATCGTTCAATTTAGTTCACAATAATTTCATTTCTTACATTAAGTATTATTGAAAATACTTACTTACTTTTTTATGCAAACAATGAAGTTTATTCTCAATAAGATACACACAAATTAACGTGCCGTTCGCCGATTCGATAAGATTTTTTTCAATAATCGAGGTCAGGTACCCTCACTTACTTAGTACTTTATGTTAAGGGTATGTTTTTGGGGGTGACACATTTTTGTCCTAAAATGTAGTTTGATGCAGTAGGACTTAATGCCAGTCGTATTTTGTTCCGGGTATGTCCAAGAGCCAGTTATTGTTAATGTCAAATGAATTTTATTCCAGCAGTTGATTGTTCCAGACTTAAATTATGTCAGTAATGGTTTGTAACAAATGTAATTAAATGCATATCTTGTCAGAAACTATTCAAGTTTGTGACTTATACACTTTAATCTATCTAGACTTAGTAACAATAGTTCTTTGAGACTTATCAATTTTGCTCCTTTGTCATTTTAAGCTGTACTCATTTTGTTACATTAGTACTTTGATCCTTCCTAAGATACTGCCAATGTCACTATGTTCTAGTTAGAGTTAGTTACATTCACACTTTGAGCCAGATACTAAATATTACCAGCCCACCTTGTTGCGGTCGTTGTTCACGACTTTACATGTTTGTGCCCGTCGCTGTTTAGCACGTAATAACTTTATGCCAGGAATTGTATGTGACATTTTACAAAACTATTTCACTGTAGATTTTTGATAATAAAGTAGACTTCAGGGGATATCTTAAAACATTAATGTTATTTATATGATGTTATTGAAAATCTACTTTATCAACAATAATGGTAATATTTGCCAGTCGATAATAGTTTCGTAAAATGTCACATAGAATGCCTGGCGTAAAGTTATTGCGTACTAAACAGCAACGGGCACAAACATATCAAGTCTCTAACAACGGCGGTAACAAAGTACGCTGGTAGCATTCAATATCTGGCTCAAAGTGTGAATGTAACTAACTCTAACTAGAACATAGTGACATTGGCAGTATCTTAGACAGGATCAAAGTACTAAAGTAACGAAATGAGTACAGCTTAAAATGACAAAGGAGCAAAATTGATAAGTCTCAAAGAACTATTGTTACTAAGTCTAGATAGATTAAAGTGTATAAGTCACAAACTTGAATAGTTTCTCACAAGATATGCATTTAATTACATTTGTTACAAACCATAACTGACATAATTTAAGTCTGGAACAATCAACTGCTGGAATAAAATTCATTTGACATTAACAATAACTGGCTCTTAGACATACCCGGAACAAAATACGACTGGCATTAAGTCCTACTGCATCAAACTACATTTTAGGACAAAAATGTGTCACCCGTTTTTGGTATAGATATAAAAGTAAACCTTTGGGTGTTACAACCTCGAAGTTCGTACTTTCGATCTCACCGGGCAAAAAAATATAAGATAACCACTCATAAAATGGGGAGGAATGTTACGGCTATGCGTAGCTCCCAGTAAAACGGCTTCATTCCTGTTGATTTCGAGAGGACACGCATTAATCATCCCCTTACCTGACACGCCACTTGTAAATCTACATGTAGAGCCGCGACCTTGATGAAAACACCAGATCAACCATCGAGTTACATGGAACACAAACGCTCCATCTTGTAGAGACAAAACCGTCACTCAATTTTATCTGAATGACCGCTTCATTGCAGAATCATCAACACACGCCGTGCTACAGAGGTAGAAATTATTAAACTGTTTAATTAGCGAGCATTCAATAAAGTTTTTATTTGCGGTTCAGTCGTCTCATACTTACAACTGCATTTAGTTTCCCATGATGTGCCTGACATACTTATGCTACTTGCCCAGAGAGTGGTGCTCATATCCGACGCCATATCTAAAGCGCCTAGTGTTTGAAGCAGCAGGCAAGCAATGGAGGGCAAGTAGATACATAGAAGGCACGACCATTTCCCTCGGAGGTGTCACTGCCAAGCTGCAGTATTATCACTTCGACATTTGGCTGCGCAAAAATGGTCATACAGAAAACTTTCCACGAAAAGAAAAGTACTTCAGGTTGAAGATCAATTGCATCGTCTGCGCTACTGCGTAAATCCTACTTTATCAGCGTACAGTACTCTAAGTTCTACCTTACCAATTAGGCCTCAGTGTTATCAATAGAAATTGACGTCGGTGTTTTCTTTGTTACAGGTTATGATTCACACACCTCACTCATCGTTTTAGTTTAAAGTTAGTGAAACAATAGTTATGTAGTTAATGGTCTCATTATTTGTGATTTTTTTTTTGTTTTGACTTTGACCCTCTCACTAGCAGATATACTTTGGTCTACAAATATAAGATACTAGATCTATCATTTTTAGAGAGGGTTAACTGTTGGACTCTGAGCAAAAATAAATTCTAGTTTTAAACTTTTATTTATTTATATATTTTAGTTCTTAGAAATATTTACTTAAGAAAACTATTATATTTTAATTTATTACTTTTAAGTTTTTAGAAAATACATTTTAGGCACATTGGTGCTGTTTGAATAAGGGGCTAGTATAGGCTTAATTTTACGACCTTAGGTACTTGAGTTGTAAAAGAACTTCTTATCCTTATACTGAGAGTACAACCAAGCACTATGGTCTTTGTGCAAGAAAACATGTGTTTTACTTAGTATAACGTAGAGAATTAGACCTTACAATAAAATAGTTTTATTTTAAATAGTTAGTCTGCGGCTGTTCTCTGTCGAGTAACAACTCATCTCTCAAAGTGATCTTTTAAAATAAAGATTCATAGCGAATCACTCTATGTTTGAAAATCACTGAGTATTTATTTAGTTAATGTTGAATCCTATCCATAACTTCCTACATTAACCTAGTAAGTAGTAGGCAAGGGTTCTAGCTGCTTGGAAATTGGTGATTTATTTAATAAATACTCAAAGTTGTTAAAAAATAGTTTGTATTCAAAATAATCTACAAAATTTTTGGCAAATCCTCAGTCCAAAGTTACTAAACGGTCTTTTCCTAGGAGCCTTTACGCTAACTGATAAGAATTTGATGAACATAAGCTCCTCTGGCAAGTATGATGGGTCCTGCGTGTGGATAAATCGCAGTCCTTCGTAGTACGTGTCTGTAATGATTGAAATTATAGATTGTTATTGTAAGTTTGCCCTTAAAAATTGACTAAAGACATTATTTCAAAAAAGTAACGAAATCTCACGCTTATACGGAAGCACGGCAGTGTCTCGCGCCAAGCACACGTTTAACCTGTGATGGCATTATCTCTACACAGCTGGAGTTATCACCAATAATACTGTAGTTATTTTTTGTTATATATCTTTTTTATATGTCACTACTTTCACAAAAAATGACATGCGCTCACTAAATACTTATCGCGCTAGTTAAACACAAACTAACAAACTTTCTGGTCTTAATAATTATAAATTACAAGATCCCTAAAAGATAGTTACCTGTTTTGTGTACGATAGTGCCCTTATACTTGCGCCATCCCTTAAGCGGCGGCTCAAGGTTGAAGATATTCCTAAAACCGTCAAAAATCTGGAATTTTGAGGGATACGGAACCTCAACATTGTTCTCGAAACTGTCACTAAGCCACCAGCCGGGTACACACTTGTACGGGTTCGTCCCGTACGTCGAAATTGCATCAAATTTCACTACCACAAAGTTTGCCATGATGATAACCACAGGGATGCTATCCCGGCTGAAGACAGAATGAAATTGATCAAGAAAAACTGAGTGGGACGCTTTTATGCCCCTTCAATGATCCCATCATTTTTCGAGGCAATGACATAACCATTTCGCTATTCATGCAAAACGGTGTATCTTGACTTGACTGCCATCTTGCCTGAAGTCAAAGATACTTCTGGAATCCGAGGACACTAAAAATAAAAAATGAATGTTAAACATAGAAACCTTTTTTTTAGAGTGTACCTGAAAATACAGTCAATTTTAAGTTCGTATGAAACAGGAATAGATAAAAATGCACACCAAAATATTAAGAAAGAAAATAAAGCGATAGCAAAGATAAAGAAAGAAAAAATTAAAAAAAATTTATTTTTGGTCAAAGGTTCTATGAAATTATGTCCTTCGAGAATTAACCCTTTATAGTCAGAGGATCTTGAAATGTCTAAGTGTGAGCTGTCAGGGGTAAAAACCAATCATAGGGCGTAATACGACTGTGTGAGAGACAGTTTAGTTGTATTAGTATGTCCATGCGTCTCCTTCTACTATTTTTCTAGCCCCCTCTCTATAATTTAGGCTATGTCTCTCTCACTTTAAGAAGAAGACGTAAAATTTAAATTAAGATTGGGATTTCAAGACCAGACTATAGAGGGTTGAATCCTATAACCTAAGGTACTAATAAAAGTATCAATTGACTATAGTTTTAAACCATAAAAAGGGTGGGGTATCGTGGCGCGCGCACCTTTTAAAACCTTTACTGTATTATATTTCACTATAGTTGAAAATGATGTATATAATGTAGTATGGTGCCGCCGTCGTTGGCCGAGCGGTCCAAAGTGTTGGTCCGTTCGAACAACTCAGTGGCAAGGCATGGGTTCGAATCCCCAGCGGGTCGAAAGATTTTTCACATTTTCACATGTTGATATCTTTCGATTCTCTGAGGTTCGCTCCAGCGCCGCCTAGGTTTAAGATAATCTCTTAACCAACACAGCTCCCCTACCACACAACTACAAAAACCACCGAGTACAGCGGCCGAATGGGAAAAAATTCCCAGAGCCTAAAGAATATCTATCTATCTAATGTAGTATGGTATTAAGTTATGTATCAAGTTACGGACAGAAAAATTTTTAAAGAGCCTCACTGCACAAAAAGACAAAACATAGAACTTAAAAATTCAGATAATTATTGTGTAAAATATTTAGAATAGTACTTACAGATTCCAAAGATGATAAAAATCAGTACAATGATAATTGACTTGATTTCCATGGTTAAATTTTTAGCAACAGCATCTCACCAACTGTTAAACTCCAGCATATAAAATCATTTATATGGCACTGTGTAACCAATCCTCATGGCTTACGTGCATACCTACCAGGGTAAAAATTCCCAGAATGATTCATTTCAATGAAAATACAATAAGAAATATCGGACTCTGGTCAGTTGGAATTCATGGAGTAAAAATAGTTATAAATATCCATACACTGTCGAGCAAAATTAATGGATGGAATGAATTAGTTTGTTTATTAACGATTTTCGAAACTATTCTAGTAAGAAATAGATATTTTGGACATTTTTGTAGGTTTGCAATAAATTGTAGCATCTAAAAATTTTTAGTTCCAAATCTCATTTTAAAAAATATGTGTGTGTAGCAATGTACGCATGTAAGAAGTAAAACTTCTTTATGATAAATCTTCAAGTAAATTCTAGTAACTTTTTCAAATATACAAGTTTCGAGTAAATAATTGGAATTATCTATTTAAAGTAGTACAATTATTAAATTACTGGAAATCTAGTAGACATCTATTGATTTTTTGGAATTATCAATGAATAGATAAATAATTAAAAACGAACAATTTTGAAAAATTTACTTCTACATGTTTTCGATGTCTAATTGTGTATTGTTTTATTTTTAAATTATTATTTAATTTGTTTTTATATTTTTAAAATAAATGAATGTTTACCAGATTGACAGTCATATTAATTAATCTTTGCTAATTTAAATGGATTTATATTATATATTTACTGAGACTTACAATGAAAAAGTGACGTTTAACCTAAAATAAATACCAAAATCACTTGGACGTGTTGCATCTATCAAAGGAAAGATAGAACTGTATTTTTTGCACAAATATTTTACAGTGCGAATTTTGTCCAGCAGTGTATTGTCTGAACAGTAGTTACTACGCTTATCAGCATAATAACCGTATGTAACATAGTTGGGAAAACCCAATAATACCAACAATGCAATGCGTGTAAACAAACATTGGACTCATTTAACCTTTTGACACAAGACATTGCACTTGTTATCTCCAATCAGCAATCAATGTACCATTGTTATGCCTGAGCATATAAGCAACAGGATTCGCGTCCACTGCATTGTTACACAGGAGCGTTGGAGAATCACGTTTTACATGTCGAAGCACATATGTCTCGTTCCTCGGGCCTGGGATGTGCATCATTCAAGCACGATAGAATTGGTCTTGAAGAAAAAAATCTCATGTGACGAGGTCACCAAGAAAGAAGGTGCTGCTGAGATCAACGTCAACGGCGTTAATGCAAAACTGAACTACTGGGAAGAGCAGCCCTGGATGAAGAGCGATAAGGACCATAGAGCTTGGCCAGACCCGCAAGAGTACTACGAAGAGCTCAAAAGTATTGAAGAGCTTTATTTTTGAGCTCGCAGAGATAGATTTAGATTATTAGATAAATATGGATACATATCATAATAAAAATGCCGATAAGGTCGAGAAAGCTTGGACTTCATCTCCTCAAGCATCTGGTTTTCGAACTCCGCAACGAGGTCCTTGTCCGCTTCCTTCTTTTTTATCAAATTTGCTGGATTATCCTGCAGCCTTTGAATTCTAGCAGCTTCTTTCAGCTTCTGAAGCTGCTTTTTCCTCTCCTGTTGGTTCATTCCAGGAGCAGAGTAACCACTCTGCGTTACCTCCGCTGGTGGAACTGGAGCTTGGTCCCGGTATTGAGGTTTTCTCATGAAGTAGCTATGTCCTGCCAAATCCAATTTATGGGTTCGTCCTTCCATATTGAGTTGTTATCGTGTTGGAAGCGTAAGAAGTAATGATATATGTTTAGTTTAGTTTTAAAAATCTCTTTATTTATCAGTTAGTTTTACGTGTTATTGTATAAAAATTACACGTCAGATACATTTTTGTTTTCTGTCTCTATTTGTTAAAAACAATATACGCAGATACATTTTTCTTTGTAATGTCTAGTTTAGTGATAGTGATTTTATGATTTACGTTTTGATATTTACTTCTGGTAATGACATATGACTTTGGCGAAGGGTTTTTATGTTTTCAAAATTCAACTACCTGGAAAATAAAAGGAGAGGGGATAACTAATTACTAATTGGCTAGGGATAATTTACCCTTAAGCCAATCAGTAATTATTTATCCCATTACTTCTTACGCTTCCAACACGATAACAACTCAAGTTCGATTTTCAAATATTTACTACAAAATTTATAATGGAAGGACGAACCCATAAATTGGCTTTGGCAGGACGTAGCAACGTCATGATCAAAGCTCAATACCGGGACCAAGCTCCAGTTCCACCAGCGGAGGTAACGCAGAGTGGTTACTCTGCTCCTGGAATTAATCAACAGGAGAGGAAAAAGCAGCTTCAGAAGCTGAAAAAAGCTGCTAGAATTCAAAGGCTGCAGGATAATCCAGCAAATTCGATCAAACAGAAGGAAGCGGACAAGGACCTCGTTGCGGAGTTCGAGAACAAGATGCTCGAGGCGATTAATTCCAAGCTTTCTCGACCTTATCGGCATTTCTATTACGATATGTATCCATATCTATCTAAAAAATAATTGTATTAGGAAGATTTCATGAAATCTATCTATTGCATTGGCCCTTATGTCAAAATCTACATAGAATTCCGTTGTTAAATTAATTATTTAGTCGAGTTAGGCCTCAAAATAACACGCGTATAATTTGCTCTGTAATTGGTATTTTTAATTCTTGTATTATTCACTCATTCTCATTGTTTTGCAAGCGGAACATGCATCAGCCATATTTCTAGAATTTAATATCAAGGTCATCCAAAACAATGTCTTTGTTATTTTAATGGTAAAGATTTCTCACTAGTTTTAGAAACAATTAGACTTTGAGATATGCCATAGAATTGAGAGTGATTTGATCAATTTTCCAAAGATCTGGATAATTTTGGAATTTTCTTAATGCTAAATAGGGAAAATACATATTACTGCATATTCCTCGAGTTGAATCAATTATTTACCGTCTTGCAAGCCACTAACTGCTTAGCGACTCGCGACACGCGATGACGCGCGGCACGTAAGTTTTTTTTTTGTGCTCTAAGTAACGTTTTCTCACTGAAAATATAAAACCTGCTTTAGACCTAATTTGGTACGATTGAATGTAGTCCAGGCAGTTTTCGATAAAAAGTGCACCACAAAGCAACTTACTCCAGCCGCGGAGGTGTCACGTAGTACGATATCTTATTATTCTTTTTAGAGGCGCTGACAGCGTAGTCTGGCCAGGACTCGTCGCTAGAATAACTTCCGCTAAATTTTCTCTTTCGGATGCTGCTTTCTTCCTTTGGTAGGACTATTTCATACACGTACGCCCCAACCGTTTCTCTGAAATCGAAAACGACACAATGGACGTCCCTGACCTAGAGTATCGTCACTGTTACAGTCAATTAGAGTCTCAAAAGTACTTACGCTTTAGAGACTTCCTGAAACACATACACTGAATTATTGTTGTCCTCCCGCGTAACTAATTTAGCAGGTATGTCTCTTACTTGGAGAATAGAACTCACGATATCACACTGCTTTATTATTTTTCTGGCCAAAGTTAACACAAATGAATCAATGCCGCCGAGAGGCCACTTTGAAGGAACTAGGATATCCTCTGCTAATTTCAGTAAATCCACCCACGCTTTTGTGATTAAGACCTGCCTTCTGATCGGTATTTGCATTTTATAGCAAAACACAATAATAAAGAGAAAATGAATAGCTCTGAAAAAAATATTGCAGCAGACCAAGATTTTATAATTTTAATTCGTATCTCAGGAATTCGTCGTCCATCAAAGATAAATGCGATTATTTTGAGACTGAATATATTTTTTTCGAACTTTTAAAATGTTTATTTACTCGGCAGTTGTGATGTAAGAGGTATAAAATTACAGGTTTTTTGTGCATAATATTCATTCATTTTCATAAAAAGTTATAACATCGTTTTTTTTTACTCGTAAGATCCGCAGACACGTCCGCGTGGGTGACTTAATGCGTCTAACGATTCCATAATTTTATGTATATTATTCAAACCTAACCTATCTCTATAAATACCTCCGCTCCCAAAGACAGACGTTACTTTAAAATCAGCGTTCGTGGTTTCTAAGCTTCTTCAGTGTTTCAGCACCAGTGTTGCAGAGTTATTAGGTAATTATATAATTTAAAGTATTTTATACTTACTTGTATATGATTAATTACTTACTAGATGTTATTACTTCCAACAGAGTGAAAAATGGCGAATCAGTACACCTGCTACGTTCCCAAGGAATGGAACGTTCACTCCGAGCGAGTCCTTAGTAACATCATAACAAACAAGGCTGTAGATCGATGGAGGCACTACAAGAAAATGGAGGGAGCCGCCGTAAGGCTGGAAAACGTCACTGCGAAATTCCACTACTACGGGGTTAGCCCATGGATGCGAAAAGCTGGTGACGAAAATTCCCGTCCGCACGCCAATGAATACTATGGAATCAAGATGAATTGTATACTTTGTTCAAAAGCGTAAGTACATTAGTATTAATGTCTACAAATTCAATTGTTTGGATGTAGAGACTTGAAAGGAATAAACCAATTAAAAACAGAAGCTTTTATTAAAATATATCATTTTTGTAAGGCCTGCATTAGTATATGGCTAATGTATACATTTATTGAATATGCCAAGGCAATATAAGCCAAACGGCAAAGGTTATACAGATTTAGAAATTTTACATAAGATAATTTATGTAATAAACATAAAGTAAAGGTACACAAGTCTAAGATTTAATTAATTTAGATAAATAACTTAAGATTTAATGGCAATAAACATATTTTAAACATTCATTTTTATTTTGTTCCAGGTGTCGCAACTATGGTCATCGCGTTTGCGCTTATGACTAGTTAAGATAAAATTGTAAAAAAACCTAGTTAACTCGTTATGGCATCTAGTTAAGGTATTTGTAAGTTTTGTAATAATTTCTAGTACTTGTAATGCATCAATCTTGTTTTTAACTAGAAATTTGTAACATCCTTCGCGCGCCTTCTAACTAAATTTTTTTATACATTATTCGATGTGTTTCGATACTGATGTATCAATATTGAATTGTGGGCTATTTTTTACGAGTATCGATTAATGTTTAACTTCAAGACTTCATGTATTTTATTGTAGAGGATGAAATAAATAAGATATTACTCATGAGTTGTTATTTGAAAACTATAACCATCAGACTAGGTGTAGTTTAACATTTAATACAAACATTATATAACTGGATTAGCTTCGTTGGACCCTAGATTATGGGCCAGTTAAAGTTCAGTCTCTTCAGTAATCCACTCCGGCAAAGCAACTCGATAATTGCGGACGCCTCCGCTTGGGGGCGAAAGTGTCACTTCCCATGATGGCGGTAAGTCAGGGTCCCGCTTGAACAACCAATCCAACTCGGGTCCCATCACTTGGTTCAAATAGTTCTGCGTTGAAAGATCCCGGCACGTGGTGGCGCGTATCCATAACATGCACAGTGCATCACAGATTTTTCTCGGCGCCAGCCACAAGCTGTACAGCAGCTCTGAGAAGTCCATTCGAAGGTAGTACTGGAAGAGAGTTTAGTATCAGAGCAGAACCAGGCTAGGAGTGGTAAGATAAGAGGGAAAGTTTGGTAAAACCAAATGTGCATGCCTTAAGCGCTCATGTTATCGAAATCTACGTTAACGCCCTCTTGCGCGTCGCGGTAGAAGTCGCTAGTTCTCAATAACTCTGTTTATTATATTTTTATACATATGGCTGCCAAAATCGCAGAAAAGTCACGGAACTGAGAATCGGAATAAATTAATTGTAATGAAACGGAATCATTTTGACACGAAATTTTCACAAGGGTTTTTCTTAATTACCTAAGGAACAAAACAAAAAAAAGTTAGGTTGAGAAATTGCTTTTTGATAAACTATAAGTGTTATCAAGCCCACAGCTCTTGTGAATTTCACCATTTATCCATTGAAATTCGTCAAAAAAACCAGTTTTTTCCCAGAAATGTCATTTAATCGATAAGAAATTTTTTTCAAGTGTTCTATAATTATTACTCTTTATGTCTGTATGTTTTTGTATAGAATTGATTTGTTAATTATAAAAATTAAACACGTTTTAATCGAAGTTACGATTTTTAGGCGAGAGTAGAACATACCTACGCGCTTCGCGCTTAAGGCATACAATACTCTGTTAATTCGATACTCACTTTCAAGAGCGTGATTGGGTTTCCCCAGTAATCACAAGGCTGTCGAATTGGTGCTCTACGGAACAACCAGACGACCTCTTGCAGGTGAGCAGGAGCCAAGCACCAGAACACGGGATCATTTGCAGTGAGCCATCCGGAACCGAACTCTATTATTTCGTACACTTCGTTGTCCCAGTTTAAATCGTCTATGGCACTATGAATAAAACCATTGTTTGTGTACACCATTTTCCACTTCACTTTACTATCGTCCAGTAACACTGCTACTAAATGCAAAGTCAAAAGAGTTCTGGCACGCTTCTAATCACAAAATTCTACTCCTAGGCCGGCCGTTGTAATTTGGCCCAATCTGTCAGTAATCATTACAAATTGATATAAATTGGTTCCTAGACTCCAGCCGATCAATTGAGCGAGTTATTTTGTCATTTTCTTTAATTAGATGCACAGCTCGCCGTCATTCTGCGGCAGTCAGGTCAAATGTTCCACTTATGTCAGTTATGAACAATGTAACGCTAAATTGTCTTGTATATGAAGTAAGTTAGCATAGAGTTTGTCCAGAATATAACTGTACTTCCCAAATTAATTAAATGGACGGGACTTTTTCCCAAATATCCTGCGAAGTGCAATCATTTTTTGGTCAGGTACTCCAACACTTGGTTCTGGCTCTGAATTTGAACTTTGGTAGAAACTGTCTCTATTCTCCGAGACAGCTTCTGTTTGTGTAGCAGCGTCCTTTTTAATTGCTACAGTGTCAGGTTTTATCGAACTCATGATTCAATTTGGATTTTAATATGGAAATTCACGATTAATGGTGGAGAAGTGTTTGCAACTCGTGGAACAACCGATACGCACAATATTGCACTGAAAGAATATATTTACGTGGTTCCAATCTGAGTAAAACTTTGTATGAGAGAGACAAAGATATTTCTGCTTAGTCACTTCTGTACGCTTATCAATTCAATTATACAAATTTTATAGGTACATGCATTCTATGGTTGGTGCTTTGAGATAATAAAATGAGTCATAGACCAACATCTTTATTTAAAAACCAATATCGAGTTCATACAGATCATATTTCTAATTGTTATAACAATGCAACAGGTACAAATTATTTACTCGAAAGCTGAAATTATGGTATACAATCTCCAACTAAAAATGGACAGACTATTTTTTCTGATCTCTTAGAGAAATATATTTTCCAAGAAGTTTGGTGGTGTTACCAAAGTTGGAATGCAACTATTTAAGAACTTCAGATTCCTCAGCTTACTCTTACTCTTACTCGATAAACTAGACTTTGATTGCAGATTCATTGTTGATTGTTTAAAATCGAGCAAATAATAAATAGGCATGAACAGCTGACACCACACCTTTGTGACCTAGCCGGACAAAACACTCATTATCGATCGAATTATCAGACCTGAGTGTATTTTTAACTCCAGTCTGTGTTATCGAGCGGAGAGTTGCACTCTGCTATTGAGCTGCATAAATTCGCCGGGCTGGGATCCGAACCCAGAACCCGGTCTATGCCAAATTTCTGTTCACTTATTCTATATACATTGAGCCACACCGTCCATCTTACGGTAAAGCATTTAACCACTCCTAATATCCAGATAGATTTACAGATTATCAAAACATGATCTCAGAATATTTTATTGCTCGACAATAAACCACGTGGTTTGACATGTGTAGTTGATTCATGCGGAGCAATGAACTCAGTATTGAACTTGACCTACTAAAGCATCATTGAAAGCACGTGCGTAATATGTTCGTTAATATCGTGTACTACATTATTCAATGGCTAGTGTAAAAATAAATTACTTACCAATAGGGCAGGCTGCATATTTTGAAACCATTTTCTCTCCGGCTGGCCCCCAAAATGTCAAAATGTGTCACCTGTCCTAAAAATGAATCACTTATTTGACTTAGGCTAATGTCAAATCGATGTTTAGGTCGTGGACACTGCGTGCGCAAAACAGTTTGTTAACAAAAGCAACAAACCGCTTATGTCTTTCATGATATCAAGAAAATAAACTTTTTGCTACTTTTGCGCTTTTATAATCAAATAAATTCTAATTTAATGAGACGGAGTTTTAGCTAAGCTGTCGACCGATTTGAATATGATCTTATTGTTTCCGTTGACGTCATAGCGGGAAGTAATGGCATGTACCATAGCTTTTAAATTACGATAGGATTACGAGGATTTCTTGAAAGCTAAACAAAATCTATCTTTTGATGTTGCTAACTGGAGAACGGGGTTCTTCTTACCCAGGAACTTGACTTGGTTCAGTCAGACTAGAAAGTATAAATCAAAAGTCCGTAGTATGCCTCAACGAGGCTAGGTATGTGGCGATGATGGTGTTGTGACGTTCTACGGTTGCATAAATGGATTTGGTGGGTTAGTAAATGAATAAATGAGGAGTTAGTAATTAATGAAGAGTTGGCCTTTGGTGATTTTTATGAGGGTTTGTCTGTTTTGTGTAAAACCAGATTTTTCAGGCTTACAACAATTAAGGGGGTCAGACTGTGTTTTACAGTACTTACACCACGTAATTGTATGCGTAAAATTGTAATTATCTCTAGAATAAACATACAAAAATGATAATTCGAATTTTCAATTTATTTTTTGTTCTAATAATTAAAATCATTAATAATATAAAACAAGTTATCTTATCATAGATGAAATTAAAAATATTTTATTTAAAAATAACAATTATTTATAAACGAATACAAATTTAAAATTAAATTAACAATTATAATTTAATTTATAATTAAATTCAGTAATTAAATATTGCATTAAATTAATAATTTAATTATGCCAAGAAAACAAAGTCTAGCTATCTTTTTATCTGCTTGCCGCCTTTTTAATTCGCTTGCACTATGGAGACTATACACTAGTGTTCCGAAAAGTAAAGCTATAGTATTTAACGCTGCTTTTAACGCTGAAATATAACATCGAGTATACTATAGTAAGACGTTCAGAGGTCCAGCTGTGTAAACAAGAAAATTCTGACAATAATTTTGAATAACGGTTCCAAATATTTCCCGGAAGTAAAAATTCAAGGGTCTAATGTTTACACTATTAGTTTTTTCCATCAACTTTGAATTTATTACAATAATAAAATATTTAAAAATTAGAGTTTAAATGCCTGAACAATTTGCAGACTAATTGGCATCTATTAACTTAATTGTCTTGCTGTTTCGTTTGCAGAGAACTCAGCATGCATTATTCAGTATCAGTACAATGTCTCTTAATAATTTTTTTATTTGTTATTTAAATTTTTTCAGCTTTAACAAAATAACTATTTAAATAAAAAAATATTATCCTTCTGTTAGACGTGCAAATTTTTAGGTGGATTTCATTTGAAATCCAACTATTGCATTTGTCCTTATGGTGGAATTTTCATCTGAATTTGCTATCATAAGTCATAATTAGTCGAGTAGGTTCCAAAAATACCATTGGTTAAAAAATTTATATATGTATGTATATATATATATATATATATATATATGTAATATAACCGAGCTTGTCATCACGATATCTCCAAAAGTTCTCAACCGATCTTAATGAAACTTGGTACACATATTCTTTGGATAATTATCTTGGACGAGTTCGACATCGGTTCGACAAGATGAGCGACATCGGTTAATTAGTTTAGAAATGGTGGCCATTTAAAATTTTCAAAATTTCGAAAATTCAAGTTTTTGTAACTTTATTGGTAAATAACTTTTGACTGACATAAGAAAGCTCATGTCTGAAAATTTTATGTTGAAGCTCATAAAATTACCTTCAATTTGACCTATAATACTTATACTTTATAATGATTTTTAGTAATTTAATCGGCCATTTAAAAATTTCAAAAAAATAAATTTCAGGTTTTATGACTTTAAGGGTAAATAACTTTTGACTGACAAAAAAAAATCTTATTTTTGAGAACTTTATGTTAAAGATCATGAAATTACCTTTAATTTTACCTATAACACTTATACTTTATAATGATTTTTAGTAATTTCATCGGTCATTTAAAAATTTCAAAAAAATAAATTTCAGGTTTTACGACTTTAACGGTAAATAACTTTTTACTGACAGAAAAAAATCTTATTTTTGAAAACTTTATGTTAAAGCTCATGAAATTACCTTTAATTTTACCTGTAACACTTATTTTTATAATAATTTTAAGTAATTACTTACAGCAAAAATTATAATAATGGAAGTGAAGAAAATTTCATATCACATATGAAATCCACCTTCCATTTCGGGTGTGGCCGAATGGCATTTATTAACATAGGCAATTGCTGTCGTGTTATCTATTCTTAACAAAATTTGAGCACCAAAGACGTCAACTGCTAGTGCCTCGAGAGCCAGTTTTACTACGAACAGCTCCTTGTAGTTAATATGCCATTTTTTCTGCTCCTCGTTCCAAAAACCATGAACGCTATTATAGCCGTCAGTCGCACCCCAGCCTGAGTTTGAAGCGTCCGTGAAGATCGTCTTACTAAACTCTACCGATTTAATTTTACTATACCCAAGACGCACATTTTCTTCCCACCATGCTAGATCAGGTACGAGATCATCTGGTATGACGATTGATGCCTCATAGTCAGACTGATTCCTGCCCAGGCAAACATTCTTAAAGTTCTCTAAAGGTCGCAAATAAAGCCAACCATAGTCCACACCCGGACATGCTGCTACCAACTTTCCTATCAGCTCAGATAACTCCCTGTTTGAGTGACTTTGACCTGCTGTGAAAGTCTTTATTAGTTTACTTAAATGGACCTTCTTCCCATCCGTCAGTTCAACCGATTGCTTTGCAGAGTCAATAGTGAAACCTAGAAAGTCACACCTCGTACTTGAAGTCAACCTGCTCTTCTTTCTATTAATTAAAAACCCCAAAGACTCTAACAGAGTAACTGTGGCACAGACGTTCTCAGAACACTTCTCAGCCGAATCCTCAATACACAGGACATCGTCCAAATAAATTACAGATTTATAACCTCTCAATCTAAGTGATCTGACTACAGGCTTTAGAATCTTCGTAAAAACATATGGGCTAGTGCACAGCCCAAAAGGTAAACATGTAAACTGATAAATCCTACCCTTAAACTCAAATCTTAAAAACTTTCTATGCTTGGGGTGAACCGAGACTAGGTAGTACGCGTCCTCCATGTCTAATGAAGCAAGATAAACGTCTTTTAACGTCAGACCACGCGCTGTTCTCAGATCTTCCATCTTGGAATGAGATGGGTCTATAAACTCATTCAACTTCTTAAGATTGAGAATAAATCTATCCGAGCCATCTTTCTTCGGCACTAAGAAATAAGATGAAAGAAATTGTCCCTCCTCTGGGTGACATTCTTCAATCGCCCCCTTACTCAACAGTTTCTGGATTGCTTTCTCAAACCTTTGGACCTCATAGTCCTCAATAACAACTCTAGGTTCGCGTACCTGTTCAACCTGACGACTAAAGCCTAGCTTATAACCTTTAATACAACCTAGCACAAACTCGTTATCCGTTATATTCTCCCAAGCTTCATAAAAACGCCTCAAGCGTCCTGCAACTTTACTTACTTCTATTGTTGACTCTTGTTTTTTGGAGCTGGCTTCGTTGTTTGAACCGAAGTCTTTATCGGCTGTTGATTTTGTCTGGTCTGAAACCTCTGGTTCTGGCGAAAAGGAAGACGTGGCCGACTCTGGCCCCAATTGCCCTGCTGGTATGGACCGGGCCTGCGTCCCACCGGGCGATAGAAGTTTAAATGTCTCCCTTGATTACCAGCAGCCTGTGCAGGTGCCTTAGCCGCTGACACCACCTTATCTGCAGCCTTAACTGTCTTAATATTCTCCACTAGATCCTTACCGAAAAGATATTCATCTGCTTTAGCCTTTTCTAGAATCTCTTTCGTCGTTTTATCAAACCCTGGCGTAATTGTCGCCTTCCTTGACAAAGACTGCTGATGAAAAGCATCAGCGAGGATTTTAGAGGCCTCAAATAACTTCTCAAACGCATCATCCACATCGAGAGATTCTGTTTCAGTCATGAGAGAAGATGCTACCGAACCTACCGCCATCAGCGCTGAGCCTATTGAGTTTTGTGTCAACACACGGCAGTTGTCTCTCTTTTTCGAGCTGACAGACAACTTAGACTCAATTGCTAAGTTAATTTTAGGAGCTTCAAATCCATCCGATCTCTTGTATTTTGTCAGCAGCTTGTCCCTGTCGTCATTGCTCAGTCCTTTTTCAGCCCAAAACTTTAAGCGACTCTTCATTTTGGGATGCAAATCTAACTGAAGACCCTTTTCCTCGGATGGGTCTTCTCCCAGAACAGTTTTCATTTCATCTTGTCACCGGGACAGTTTGAATTTCGCGCGACGAAGCTCCAGGCGCTGTGAGCGCCGTTGCTTGGTTGGTAGGCGGGAGATGGTGGTTCGGAGGAAAACGTGGAGCGACGGCATGGAGAGATTGAAAAAAGGAAAGAGGAGGTATTCGAGTATGAGAGCGAGCAAGTGTTAGGTCGCAGAGAGATACAACAAATTAATTTTTGATTAATAAATTAACTGAAGGTAATAATTAAGGAAAATAATTATTGTGGATGTAGCTAGGCCGTGCCAGCTCTCCTTGGTTAATTAATTAAGTTGAAGTAGAGTAATTTTATCATGAATAGTACGAATATTGTTAGGGTTAAATTAAATAATTAGTGGTTAGTAGATAGCGTCCGGTGGACGCGGGAAGAAATTTAACCGAAGGGATTATCCAATGTCCGGTGGACATAGTAAGTTAAATTTATTTTATTGAGTAAACCCGGTGGGTAAATTATTATAAAAGTGTCGATCCGGTGGATCTTTAGTTAGTTTGTTGGCCCGGTGGGCAGAAAATTATCAGTCGTGTCGATCCGGTGGATCTTTTAGTTCGTTAGTAAGCCCGGTGGGCAAGTTGTTAAAAATAAAACAGTGTAAATAAATTTAACCGAAGGGATTATCCAATGTCCGGTGGACATAGTAAGTTAAATTTATTTATTGAGTAAACCCGGTGGGTAATTTATTATAAAAGTGTCGATCCGGTGGATCTTTTGGTTTGTTAGAAAGCCCGGTGGGCAAGTTGTTAAAAATAAGAACAGTGTAAATAAATAAAAGATTCAGTGTGTACGAGTGTGTTTTATTCCAGTGATTCCCTCTCTCAAAACTTTTAGTAAACGACCCTGATTTTTCAGCCGAGCATACGGTTCCAGGAACCGTCCAAAATCCTGGTGGCGCCCTTTCCCGGGGGTGTCCAGTTGACTTAAATTTAATTTAGATTTCTGTTACAATCTGTTAAAAACGCCTCCTTAAGCTCCTCCGCTGGCTTTTCGGTCTCGTTACCTACGGGTAAAAACGAATAGATGGTAAAAGGTTCAAAATATGACATAGAGATGTCGCTACTATTTTTTTTTTTTTTTTTTTTTTAAATTATAAATTTCTCATAGCTTGTCAACCACAAGCGTAACTGTTTAAATAATAAAACCTTTGTAGAGATAATTATTTCTCAAATGGTCAACTTTACATTGACGTATTGTCTTCGTGTTCTGCCACACGTGCAGACGCAACTAAGTGAATCTCAATGTTTTATTGTGTGTACACACAATGACAAAGGCCCTCTTACCGCCAGTGTAAGTGTAGGCCAGATTCCGCCATCTTGGCAGTGCTCACCAATACTCATGACATACTGTTTATGTAAGTAATGGCCGACTTACCGCTCGTGTAAGCGCGGGCCCTATGCCATCATTAATTAGGCACAATTATTTATTTATAATGGATTTTTGTAGCTGTTAATTATTTACCTTCAGAATCAGAAACCTCCTCAGTAAACGTTTTGTCGCCTGAAAGCTCCTCCGTAGACCCAGTCTCAGCTACATTCGACGCCATGGCGTCTGACTTGTCTGCCGACGAGTTCAACGGCTCATCAGACCCTCTCGGCGTCTGCTTTAGTTTTTTCACCACCTCTTCAATAGAAATCTTAACTGGTATACCTTTGCGCTTAGACATTAGGCTCTCAGGCTCAATGTAATTAATTATGCACCAAGTAATTGTTAATTGTAATTTATAACCAGAAAAATATATAACGTAAATAATCCGATGTTCACTCTAGTGCACAACAAAGAGATATGAAGAGTAGAGGTTTGAATACCTAGTTTTGGATATCCTACATGGGTAATGTGTTGTTTACACGTACTGATATCATGCTGGTTTTCCCAAACGCGGGGTCACGAAAACAGTACTTATCTGTATTGGTCAGTTTTAAAATGCAAACAAACCTATGTTTAGTTCATAACAGGATAATTTGTAATAAAAAACAAAAACCGACTTCAAACAGTAAAATAAAAATAGTTTCTATTTCGAAAGTGTAATATAAAATCTTGAAGTGAACTGATTATGAGGCAGACACAAAAAAACTACTCCACCGATTTTCAAAATTCCTTCACTGTTAGAACGCTACATTATCAGCGAGTAACATAGCGTATATACGACACGCAAGACAAGCCGAGACAAGGTATACCGCGGGTGAATCTGCGGGCGGATCGCTAGTTTGCCTATAAAATTTGACGACTCTATATAACCTACTCTAATCTAGATTTCAACCAATACTCCTAAATAACTATTAATTAGTAACGAACAGTAGTTTACAGTAACTGTTACAAACTATTGCACCGTTAATCGAAATCCTCAGCACTGCTCGAATCAGAAGGTGGTTCCATGTTTGCACCATGATCTTCTAAAATCTTCATCATCTTGCGGTCATTTTTGGTCCAAGCTAATTGATATGGCGTTTTTGTTGCGTAGTTTAATGCGTCTATTGCTATATTCGTCTGGTCACAGAGCCATTCAACAAGGAGGTAATCATTTTTGTAGATTGCTAAGTGAAGCGCTGTATTACCACCATGCCGATCCTTTCCATTTATATTTGCCCCCATCATGACGATCATCTCAATCAACTGGGCTGCAAGTCCACCACCTTGTATCACAGCAACATGGATTGGCTGGCAGCCTTCATAATCATATGCTTGTAGAAGATGACGATGCTCGGCTTGGAGAAATGGATCAACACGGCATAGAAACGGCATGCTCCCAGCACCACAAGCGTCATGGAAGTAATTTCTTCCTCTAGAATTTCTTGTAGCAATCATACTGAAGAAAACTTCCGACGTCATATTGTGAAAGATTGAGTTTAAAAGAAAAAACTTTAAATAAATCACGTTCCCTGATGAAAGTCAACTGAATATTGAAAAGCTATCCCTTAGAACTGCTATTTATACCCTATGAATATCAACGAAACTCTCAAGCGGACAGCATAATATTGTTGACAATAATATTATCGATTTGGGTTTTTCCCATAAGTCTTTTGATACGAATAAATACCAAATGCTGATTCCGGAGGAGGTTATCGGGAACTAACAGGAAATTTCCCACATTATCGTCGTCTGGGTTTTACCCATCATGCATGTTCATACAATAGAATATTGTTAAATCGGTTCATAATGAGACCATAAACTCCAGAACATGGTAGACTAAATTATTTAAGGATGGTTAACGCTAATGGTCAAATAAGAAGGTATTTCTATGTTTTGTGGGCGTTAATTATTAAAGGACCATTTTTCTGGGAATCAAATGACGTGAACCCCTTTAAATACCCCTCGTACTGTAGCGAGGAGCTCAGTGTCTCTCGAGACTACCTGGAGGATAGTATCCAAAAGAGTTATTGAGCGGACAAAAAAGATTATCGTG
>CAMYPC010000039.1:0-62922 GCA_947284805.1 Coleophora flavipennella | reverse complement strand
AATCAAGGGAATAAAGTGATCCATTTAAGTGACCATACGTCCCTTTTTTAATGGAAAAAATGTTCTCCGTCCCAAAGAAAGCTTTCGAAATAGGAATTTGAAATCCAGCCGTTCTTGTTTTCGACAAATTTTTATTTGTGTGTTAACGATCACCCGACCGTAGACTTGTTTTCATTATTTGCAAGCCTGATTGTAATTTACTTAATTATGACTCTATATCTGTCTGAATATTATCTCAATATAAACATCTGAGGACATTCGAAAGGCACGTTGTTTATTATGCACTCGGACTTCGTTACCAAGTGCATGCAGTGATAATCCCTGTTCTTTGTTAGTAGATTACCTAGAACACCTAGATATATAAGTACCTCAACTACTGGAGATACTCTTTTCTCTTGACTGATGTGTTCCGAGGCAGTTTTTTTGTGGCTAGCTAAGAAGACTCTAAATACAATGACGTGGCCGAAGAAGTATGCAGTAGTTATGCTCACAGGAGTCATTCCACCAGGCGAAAATCCTTACAAGTGTGTGCCAAAAACCTGGTTGGTGTTCCAAAGTTCCAATGAAGTGGTACTGCCCTACCCCACGACAGAACAACTGCCACTTTCAATGGATCTTATCATTAATTACGCGCCGCCGGTTCTGAGTTGGCCGAGTCACGCGGTTACCTTTGTTTGTGAAGTAGGTGAGTATTATTGTTTGATAAAATGTTATCTACTATGTCAGTAAACGTGATTTGTGTGTGTTTTGTTTTAGATACTTACGACCAAGGATTGTTCTTCATCACACACATGGATGACAATATGCTTGAAGAATATGCTATTATGGTGGGGCGAGAAATTAGTCGTGAAGTCAGAGAAAGACTGAGTCGTAGGCAGTCTATTTTTCATAAGGTGTGGGAGTGGTTTCTGACTTTTTTGATTGATTAAAACGCAGAAGGATCACAATCATCTTGATTTATAGACATGCTGTCGATTAGCGTCAATTTCACAATTGGTGGAGATTGATGACTTATTTTTAATTGTTTGCACTTTTGTTAACCAACTAGTTTGATACACTAAACATTAAACACTGCCAAATAAAAAACTAGTAGCTATTTGTTTCATACGTTTTATCAAAAGAAGTGGTTGGAACATTATCACAGCATTTATAGGGCACCCAAATTGTTTTCAATAAAAAACTAGTTCGAGTTCCACTTAAAACCTCACCGATCACAATACCAAGACAATCGATGTAATCGACTGATTGCGTAAGACTGATGTGATACCAAAATAATGCACATATATTTTCAATGTCACTTAATGTCTAGTCGTACATTTGTCTACGAAACCGGTTTATCACTGAGCTACGCCTCGAATTCCGTCGCTATCGTGTTAGAATTGACGTTTGCCTTCTCAAGGTTGGGAAGAATGATAACGTACTTGTTTGGTTACTAGGGCACTATTACAAAGCGGGTGAATATTTACAGTCCGTACAGTAGTTTATGGTATTATTTACAGAGTTTAGCGCCAGAATGTTTACTTTTGGCAAATGGCTTTATGGCATATTGGAATTCATATTATTTGTTCAGAAGATTTTGTTTTTTGACTCGAAACAAAGCATTTTTTTTCCAGATCGTTAATAGTGTGTCAATTGATAAGCCATAAACTTTGTATAATATACTTCTAGCGTAACATAAGGTAATTTAGTGCAACGTCTACTTAAAAGGGTTCTTAACAAGTCTTGGTGTCAACAACCAATTAACGCCCATCAGCCATTGCTATCGGACTATAAAAGCCGTGATAAGTGTTGTGGTTCGGCCAGAAATCGGCTCCTCGGTAAACAGATCAGTGAGGCACCAACTCAAAAGAAACTTTTGGAGACCATGATGAGTAATAGTCAGAAGCCGATACCACAGCCGACGTTTCCTGACGACGTTACTCCTGACAAGAAGCCTGCGCAATGGAAAAAGCACAAACGAAGCTCAAAGTCACTGGCTTCCGTTCAAAGCTTTGGGTCTTCTATAACCGTTTGGTCCGCAACTATGCCCACAAATCGCTCCCTATCAACATTCGCGCCAAAGAAGAATGTGAAGATGTGATTAATAAGCCTCTTAAAATCATAAATCAATTGTCACCTTGTCAGTTTTAATTTAATTCTAATTCTTCAGCTTGTTTACACATGTATTAAATAAAATCTATTTACTGTAAGTTTGTTTTATGAACCTCCCAAACCTTTCAGCCAGCTCAATAAATACTCAATAGATGACGTCACAATTTATTTCGAGTCATAGTCGATCACTGAGATTCACTATCACTGAAATCTAAAACAATCTTTCAACACATTTCCGCTGTTCGTCAGTCTCTGGAACAAGCAAAAGGTGTTGATACTTCACTGATTTTCTAAAAACTTGATTTCAAATAAAGAAATCCACTTACAGCTCGGAGCAATGAGGACACGGTATGAAGATCGAAAGATAGTCGTTTAAGTCTGGAGCTTCACTGTCATCTTGGATTCGCCGCATCCAAGGATGTCCGTTGTAGAACCGAAGTAAGACTGCTACCCCTTCAACGCGAATTGAACAGCTCATCGACTCGTCGCCTCTTCGGAAATGAGCTGAGATTGCCTTGCACAGAAGAACTTCTAAGCTGTCTGCAGCGAATCCGAGCCACTGGCGAGGTACTATGCACAACTGTCTGTGAATTAGTAAAGACATTGTTGGAGTAGCGTTGTATTACTGTCTGACTGAATGTATGTACAGCTGCTATTTATAATACCTTATCACTCTTATTACAAATGACATTAACCCTAGACTGGTCAAAGTATGAGCGTGACGCCACGCTTAATTTTATTTTTTTTATTACATCGTCGATACTCACTATAATCATTCAAAAAAATTTGACTTTGTTTTTCAAACATTTTAGAATATTTCAACATTTTTTTAAAGCATGATTATAAACACGAAATTGCTGTAAAAAAAATTCTAAAAAAAAAAAGTGACGAATTTGCGGGACTTTCCTCATCACTTGACCAGAGTCGTTAGTAGGTTTCTGCTTGCGGCGTTGCCGTCTTTGAGTATATTCCCGCTAGAAATAATACACCAATAGTAGAGCGATCAGGCAACGTCGCACTTCCAAAAGTATTGCGGGGAATCTCTCATCACTTGACCAAAGTCGTTAGGTCGCGTTTGTTGACTAGTCTAGGGTTAATTAAGAACGCACGTAGTCAACTACGCATTTTTTTTACTTCGTGGCACTTAGTACAGTATCTTCCGATCTAACACAACGAACTTAATTTTACTACTGCTTTAAATTTGACTTTGCACGTACAAACTGACTTTGTTGAGAAGTCACGTTGCAATGACATTCGCACAGTTGCGATCTGCGTTTATCTATTGATTGTCTCAATGAATTTATCGGCAATTGACGCTGATTGATAGGCAAATATAAATCTTGCACGCTACATGTGTTCTCACTTTTCCGTTAGCGACAAGAATGGGTGCCAGTTCTAAGTCCGGTCCTTCCTACAATCACAAAAGTCATGGACATTCGCCACGCTTGAACCAGACTTACCCACCTAGCCCAACTAGGTCTCGTACTTCAGCTTCGGATCATAACGCGCTAGAGACAAGTAGTTCATTATTATGGTTATCTGTAGCTAGTTATATAACTTATTTGTGTTAGGTCAGTGATGTGACACGGACATACTTAGCATGTCCAAATACAGTCGTTTAAAATCGAAGAAACAATCGCGAATAACTTCTAAAGAAGTAAATTTAGGGAAAAATGTTAAGTGACCTTTTTTGTAGAGCCTTTAATTTCCTTCAAGAATCAGTCATAATCGTTCTTTAAAAGTCATCGATTTATTAATTACAAAATTTGAAATTGAAAAAGTAAAATCGAAAAAATATATCGATTTAAAAAGCTTAATTACTCGGAAACGGCTCGTCTGACGAAAATTTTTAATCAGATCTTTTTTGTAGGGGATTCAATTCTCTATAAGAATAAGTCAAAACAAAATTTTTTAATTCTAGATTTTAGCAGTATTGACGTAATACATCAAATCATGAATAAAAATAAAAAATAACGATGATAGACCTCTTAAAATTAATATTAAGGGCTCAAACTTTCACCAAATTTTTTTTTCGTCATGCTGAATAATATTCTCGATATAATTTTGAAAAAAAAAAATAGTTTTTTTTTTGGCCCAGCCTACGGTTCCATACCCTTCAAAAAATCTGCTGCCCTTGGCGTTTGAAAGGATTATTAACTGCCAACCGGCGCTCGCTGAATGGGTGGACCATCAGGCTGTCATCGAACGTGAGTCAGGTAAACCATTTTTGTTGTGCTTGATGATCCCTCCCCTCACAATGACTGCAACGTAGTAGATGTCTAAATTAGAAGCTTATTTGTTTTATACACGTATGAAGCGGGCTTGCTCTATGTAAAACGCAAGGATCCAACGCCTTTGGAGGAAGAAGTTCTGATGGTCTGGAGGCGCACTACTCTGGAGTTCGTCGAAAAACTCGGACAATTGCACCCGGCTACTCTAATCTACAAACTGTGGTCACACTTTTAGCAGTTAGATGGTCAATAGGTTCTGATAAGACTTTTCGAGATAAGAATGAGCTATACTGTAATGTAATACCAAGATCAGAGTCAAATCTACCAAGCTACGAAGTGGCAATATTTCTTTCTTTCTTCAACTCTTGAGAAATATACTTTGGCTACAGTAATATTTCATTTGTATAGAACAAAAAAAATAGATGTTAATAAGGATTTTTTTCATTCTTGGTACAGACGAACGTCACAGGATTGTATAACTTTTTTAAAACAAAATACGTGACACCAGACACTCATAAAAATAAATTTTAAAAACTATTTTGACTTACATAATCAATTCTTCAATTCTTTGGTTCCAATCCTTTTCCTTATATTCAATATTCTTATGTATTAATTTAATATTTTCTTCGAGATCTTTTGCTAAAAATATATGTACTAAAAATTATTTTGCTAAAAATATATATGGTATGAAATAATCCTTGTCAATCAAAGTGCCATCCAAGTCCACAACTATAGCGGCAAAAGAGTATGCGTAGGACGACATTTAAAACCCTTTAAACGTATCCAAAATGCATGGGTATTGCTTAGTCAGCGCGTCAATGCTTACTTGTCGACATTCGTTAAATATGCGCTCAAGCAACTGCGTTTTATCCTCCAAAAGGCTTTTTAAACTTGATTTACTTATACTTTCCTTGATTGGCGAGTCGACAACCGTAGGCAACAAAAGTTGAATAACGCTCAAGTAAAACACAAAAGTTGAATAAATAGAAGAGTTTGTAGGGTAGGTGGAAAAGGGGGGGTTTTGAAAAAAATTAAAAGTATTTTTTTTATTTTCGACCAAATTTATTAGTTGCAAAACAAACTGTTTAAACGTAGAAAAGGTTACTCGTTTGTGTGCATAGTCTACATTTGACAAGCGTTTTTGTGTATACAAATTTCTCAAACTAACAACCTCTCCGTGCAAGTTTACAATGGTCGTGTTTAAACTATTTCGCTTAGCCGGCAGGCTGTTTACTAAAAATACTACGTTTTCCGACACCTTTACGTTATTGTTGTCAACAAAATAATACGGCTCTGTTAAACTACGCTGAAAGCTATCCAATTTACTCGACTCTATGTCTAAAAATTTTTTAAACTCTAAAATTCTATTAAACTGCTCCATGGCTTATTTAGGCATCCGTTGCGTTCTAGAGTAGTCGTAGACATCCTTGTCCGTATAATTCATAGAGTTTGACGTTTTTGAATGCTCCACCCGGTCTTCGTTGTAAATTGTAATCTTTTGTTGCACATATCCAGTGCCCGTTCCGCTTCCCCAGCTGATTTCGACTCGGTCCCGAGTCTGCCGGAACCTGATGATGCTGTTCAAAAGCGTCACGCGTCCAGCGTAGGGGGTTGCGTTGGCTCTGTTGGCTCTGTCTGCCATCTATAATATAAACGAAAAGACACATTTGAGTAAAAGAAATATTGTGCGCCCGCCGTTTAATAGTATATTACATACCTAGGGCAGTAAAATAAGGAAGGTCTCAGATCATATGTAATTGTCGTCCGAGGCGGAGCCGAGGTCGACAAACATGTGATCTGAGGCTTCCTTATTTACTGCCCGAGGTGTGTATACGATTTTTCTCATCGACGGAGCCGAAAAGCGGGGACTTCGTATACAGTAAGCAGAACCGTTTTTGGAGGTTACGAAAATTAATTGGTGTGCGTTTTTATAAAATTTATAACTTTTGAAAAAATTTAGGCTATTAATAACGCACACCAAGTACGTTCAACAAATATTTTTTTTAATTTTTCAATTTTCAACAAAATTTTTTTCAATTTTCGCAAATTTATGGCGGTTACTTGGTGTTTTTTTTATATTTCACATCTTTTTGTAAAGAACGAATGTAATTGAAATGAGTTTTATGAACGTGGACTTGGCGCGGTTCTTTACAGTGAAACTGTTTTTGTTGGGATTATTTTATCGCCCGAGTGGGCCGCTCTTTACTGAAAGTGAATTGGTCATTGAGCATAGAATGTCGAGGCGTACCTTCACGGATTTATCTAACCCTTACGCCACTAGCGCTAGAATCTGGTAGTGGTGAGTTTGCGAAGTACTAGGGCACTCAGTGCTTGTGGTATTTGTTTGACACTTATTCAGCTCTAGATAACTTCTGTAAAGAGCGATTATATTGAACACATATTTTGTGCATATTTTAATCTAAACTGCCCAAGTGATAATGACTCGTTATATAAGTAACGACTGCTCTCATAAAGAATTCTTTATTATCGACAGGACGTTGGTAAAGTAGGTCCATAAATTACCGTTTATGAACGACCACATTATACCGTCGGTGGAACGTTATTCAAGGAATCACGATAACGAACAAAGGAACAGTATTGTTCTTTAAAATACATATCGTGGTTTTGTGGCATGTTATGACTGTCAGTTTATAATTTAATTATTAGACCGGTGTATTTCTAATCCCAGTCGCTCAGTTACGGCAGACGCGCTGATGCGCCTGACAAAAAGTATTAAGAAGTTAATTTTAAAATTATAGGATTAAAATAACGTGTTGTGAAAAGTTTTATTTAAAATCTAAGGTAAGCTTAAGTTTTTTAATTAGTTGATTAGCATTTGCAAGCTCACTCTGAGTTGTTAGTGAAATCGTAATTATATTTACGAAACGGTGAAACGTTGTTGGATATCATCGAAAGACGAAACCCCTAACATCTCTGTTGAGTCCCACTGGTTGCTGCAGCATCATGAAGAAGTAGAAATTGCCGCAACTGAGAGTGCAGGTTATAACGGTGTTGAAGGCAAAAATTTAAGGAGTGTATGCTCAGACAGTAACGTATGATAAATCATTTCTAATTACGGCTATTAGAATATGGAATCAGTTACCAGATGAGATTGTGTTGATTACAGACTATAAGTAATTCAGATAAAGATGTTACTTATTTTTTATTAATAGAGACAATTATATAGTGAAATCAATTATTTTTAGTTTGTAAAGCTTTTTTTATGAGTTGTAGATTAAGTTATAAAATTTTTAATTTTTTTAGTTTCCTTTGAGTCAACGTCACGTAGCGTTATATTTAACAGGGCTCGGGTGGTCTATGGTAATTGTTATGAAGACAAAATGCGTTGCTATCACGCTTTATGTTTCTTTACAACTAATATCAGCTAGGAACATTTATCAGTTTCAAGAACAACCTTGGAACAGAAGAAAGTTTCTCTAGTTCCCTTAGGGTATTCTGTGTGTTACGTATTTTTTGACTCCGTAGCTCACTGAATACCTAAGTGAATTTAGATGAACGACATCAGGTCATTTTTTTGGTGATTGGTAATAAAAGAGGCTTCCGATTTTGCTCCATACGTAAGATTAATGACTCGAAAAGTCGAACCAACCGAAGATTAATCCAGCAGCTCGGAAGAAAGAAACTGATCTGTTCTGTCAGCCTCAGGTTGCTCTTACGTTCCTATCTGCAAGAAAGCTTCTTAAGCAGCGAAGAAGAGACACTTGGAAATTGTAAGCTAACCTTTTTGTGCTTTGTAATTTTATTTCCCGCAGAACTTTAGACGACAGAAACAGATAAGATCTACGTCACAACGTTACTCATGGTCTTTTTTAAGTACTTTCAACACATCATTCGTTTTTCGTTTGCATGATGTGTTAAGGTACTTCAGTAAGGCCAGAAACTTTTCAACATTCACCCACTCTTTACAATGGACACATGAAGCTTTGGAAGAAAAATAGTCGACAATTTTGGTTCAATCTTGGTATTGTTCCTACAGTTGGGAGATTGAAGCAACCAAGTTAGTCAGAAACAATGCTACGAAGAATGAAGACTCCTTGGAGGCAGAAATCTTCATGTCCAGTTTTCAGAGATCTTTGAAGCTTGTTTGCGTTTCCATGCAGCAACCAAGTTCAAAGTTTTCCAGAAACTAGGTGTAATTCTACTGAATTCTATTTTCTTCATCACATAATTAAATGTTACTCTTGGTCCTTTTATGTCTTCTTGGAGACAGAAGTCTTATGTCCAGTTTCTAGAACACTTTGAAGCTTCCATGCTGCGTTTCCTTGCAGAACGGTAACTCAAAGTATTCTAGAAACTGTATGTGCAATGCTAGCATGCGTAACTCTAGATCTTTATAATAATTTTACGACATTATGTTTCACTTATTGTTTTATTTCACTTGTGGATTTTTATATTATGTTATTTTGTATGTTACTTGTGTAAAAGAGCTTCAGGGTCTAAAAATTCAATAAATAAATAACTGTTATGAGTTAATTATTGTACACATTCAAGTTGTTGAAATCGGTCCAGTCGTTTTTGAGTTTTAGCGAGACTAACGCACAGCTATTCATTTTTATATGTATAGATTAATATAAAAAATAAAGCCCGTCAAAGTTGCACAGAAGGAATAAATGATAACACTAAGATATTTTCTGTCCTTTCCTAAATTTATGATCATCCAGCAACATTACGTAGGCGTTCAACCATTATAGTGTGAATTCAGCTATTTCATCAACTGTCTAGACTTTTCTGAGAAAGTTGCAATTAACTTTTACATCCTTACTGACATTATAAATGCAAATATGAGTTTTTTTGTTTGTTTATTACTAAATCACACCAGAACGGCTCAACAGATCTGTATGAAATTTGGCAAAGAGGTGGATTATATTATAAAATGAAACATAGGCTCCTTCTTATCTCAAAACTTAAATTTTTAGTTTATTGATTTTCATCCCTTTTTAATTATAGACTACATGTACAATGCAATTCAATTTAATTATATCTTTACTGCATTAAAAGAATACAATCCAACATTCAACGAGTTTTAAAGATTAAATATACATACTCGAGAGAATAAATATTTTTGATAAGAGTTCAATATCTTGGATCGACAATTATGGTATTTTTAATTAAAAATCAGGAGGCAACAGAGATAGCCGCGTGGCACGCGTCTGACTTTGGCGGTCACTCAAGTTAAGTAGCATTCACTGTGGTTAGTACTTGGATGGGTGACCGCTTAGTCAGCGCTGGCTAGCGCGTGGGATCTCTGCTCGGTAGGAATTGGGTCTAACGTCCTGGTGATCGATAACAAAGATTTCTATCGATCACCGTGACCTTAGCCCAGCTCCGAAGGTGTTAAAACAGGAATTTTGAAAATTAATACTAAAAAATATATAATTCTCCATATTAAAATAAATAGATTGGAAATAGGTGCTGTTTAGTCAGATGATGAGGTTATAGAGACTTTCTATATGAGCTTTCTGGATGCTTTCTCTATCTCTTCTTCTTATCCTTTGATTTACGTGACATTAAAAATTGATAAGAATATTGACTTTTATTATCTAGCCCATTAGTATTTGTTATAAACTATAGTTCGAAATTTCTAATCTGTTGAAACTCTAATTATGACATTCCAATTAAGTTCCTTATACTATAACGCCCCCGCAGTGTCCTTGGCGATTAGAATTTTGTGAAATGTATTTTTTAGTAAATTGAATATGACGGAAATTATGCTTGTAAAACTTCAAATCTAAAAGGATTATAGTTTTAACGAAAATTTTGTATTTTTTTGAATTAACGCCCCCGCACAGCCCGCCGTGGATGAAACTTCATAAAATCCGTTTTTGGCAAATTTTAACATGCCAGAAGAAATATTCTGGCCAAGTTTTATACTTCTATAAGAGCTACAGTTTGAAAATGTAAATTTTTTTAATTGACATGCCGCTAACCCCCGTCGTGGAAAAATTTCTTTAAATTAGTTTTCAGTTGCCCTAAACATGACAAAAATAATAATTGTGTCTTGCTTCAAACCTGTATGAGCTGTAGAATGAAAGTTAAAAATTTTAATCATTTTTAACGCCTCCGCACTGCCACTTGGGGATGGAATTTCGTAAAATTCGTTCATCGTAATTTATATTATGTGTGTAAGAATATTCTGACCAAGTTTCATATCTGTAGGAGCTGTAGTTTAAAAACGTGATTTTTTTTCATTTAACGCTCCGCAACCCGTCTTCCGGGTGAAATTTCGTAAAATCCGTTCTTAGCTGACCTCTACACGTCGTAAGAAATATTCTCACCAAATTTCAAGTCGATTGGCCTTATAGTTCCACAGATATCGTGATGACCCAGTACAATGAGGTCTTTTAAAAATTTTGATCATTTGTTACGCTCCCACACTGCCCTATGAAGGTGGAATTTTGTAAAATTCGTTCTTAGTTTAATTGAAAATGATAAAAATAACAATATTGCCAAGTTTCAAACCTGGAGGAGCTATAGATTTGAATTTAAAATTTTTTTTATTTTTAACGCCCCCGCACTGCCTTTGAGGGGTGGGATTTTATAAAATTCGTTCATAGTAATTTATGTTATGTGTGTAAGAATATTCTGACCAAGTTTCATCTCTATAAGATCTATAGTTTGAAAACGTTATTTTTTTCCATTTTACTCCCCCGCACTGCCATTTGGGAGTGAAATTTTGTGAAACTCGTTATTAGTTTAAATGAAAATGACAGAAATATCAGTTTTGCCACGTTTCACACCTGCAGGAGCTATAGATTTGAATTTAAAATTTTTTTTCATTTTTAACGCCCCCGCACTGCATTTTGTGGGTAGAATTTCATAAAATTTGTGCTTAATTGCCTTAAAAATGACAAAAATAACAATTGTTCTGAGTTTCAAACCTATAAAAGCGATAGATTTTAAGTTTTTAATTTTTTAGATTTTTAACGCCCCCGCACTGCCCGTTGTGGGTGGAATTTCGTAAAACCCGTTCTTGGTAACTTATATTATGCAAAAACAAAATATTCTGTCCAAGTTTTATGCCTATAATAGCTATAGTTTGAAAACTTGATTTTTTTTTTAGTAACGCCCCCGCAACCCCCCTGTGGGTGGAATTTCGTAAAATCCGTTCTTAGCTGACCTCTACACCACCTCAGGAATATCCCTACCAAATTTCAAGTCTATCGGACTTATAGTTCCAGAGATTTCGTGATGAGTGAGTTTAAAAACGGCCTCTTCTATATATATATAGATAATAATACATGAACTATGGTATCCAACCTTTGAAAATATTACAATTACTTTAAACAACATATCAGTAAATTACCCTAAATTATTAATTTACTGTATTGTACCAACTGCTTCCCTTTGCACGTCAGATACAAAGATAAGTTACCCGATCAGAGTAAAACATTTTTTTATTGAGAGTTAATTTCTAACCAGGACCAAATAATATAAAACTGGAAAAATGAAACCAAGCCGGGAATCGAACCCGGACAACTCAATTACTAGTCGAGTGCACTACCAATTATACTACCTGGTTTCATTTTTCCAGTTTTATATTATTGCATGCCTTAAGCGTGAGCGTAGGTATGCTCTACTCTCGCCTAAAAATTCAAACACCGATTACGTGGCGTTAAATCGTAATTAAAATCAATAATATGCATATAAATGGGATAAAAAACACATTATTAAGGAAAGAAATTATTAACTAATAGATCAAATAATTTTTTGAGCTGAATGTAGCCATTTTAATATAAAAAAAGTGAATTTAATGGATTTTAGTATGGATTTTTTGGATCCTTCATGGCGGCGTAAACCTTAAAACTTTGAGAAAATAAAATTTTAAACGTTAATTCTTTTTGCATGCCTTAAGCGTGAGCGTAGGTATGCTCTACTCTCGCCTAAAAATTCAAACACCGATTACGTGGCGTTAAATCGTAATTAAAATCAATAATATGCATATAAATGGGATAAAAAACACATTATTAAGGAAAGAAATTATTAACTAATAGATCAAATAATTTTTTGAGCTGAATATAGCCATTTTAATATAAAAAAAGTGAATTTAATGGATTTTAGTATGGATTTTTTGGATCCTTCATGGCGGCGTAAACCTTAAAACTTTGAGAAAATAAAATTTTAAACGTTAATTCTTTTTTTAATCTCTTTATTACAAATATGAGAACCAACTCGCACAAAGTCATAACTTAGTATCCATTTGTTTAATTGATATTTAATTTTTTCGGTTGAAGTTTTCACTCAATTTTTCCATTTTTGTCAGCCATATGTATTTTTTTACCATAAACAGGGCTTGGATTGGATTGGATTTTCAGGCACTGTAAACAGGGCTTTAATAAAAGTCATTGTGCGCCTGGTGTTTGCTTTGATAAACTTGACAGCACGAGGGCGCGCAACTCGCTTAAGAAATATAATTATTCGCGGGAAAATTCAACAAAAAAAACATCAATTTTTGTCAGCCATATGCAATTTTTTTTCTAAATACAGCTTGAAGGTAGCTTATACTATACATACTATAGCATACTGAACATTGGTAATGCAGTCTCGAATTTATTTTTCTCCGATTCACGCGGGAAAATTTAAATGAACTTGAATTGAATATACTTTGAATCAATCAAATATAAAATCACTAATTTTTTTTTATTCGAGCCTACTACAAAAGTATTCAAAAATAATAAAAAAAGGATTTTTGGTGAAAAGCTAGTATGTTATCAATGTTATCATGAACCTCTAATTTAAATAACGTACGAATAACACGAGCGCTTAAGGCATGCACATTTGGTTTAACCAAACTTTCTCCCTTATCTTTGTATCTGACGTGCAAAGGGAAGCAGTCGGTACAATACAGTAAATTAATAATTTAGGGTAATTTACTGATATGTTGTTTAAAGTAATTGTAATATTTTCAAAGGTTGGATACCATAGTTCATGTATTATTAATTAACGAACCAACCAAGAAGTTAAGAGGTGAGAATTGTATGTATGATAGATGGGTGTTAGTAACGTTTGAGGTAGAGTTAGTAGTGTTGCGTCTTCAAGAGTAATAAGTAAGTTGAGAGTGGATTGAAGGCTAGGAACCAGGTAGTATAATTGGTAGTGCACTCGACTAGTAATTGAGTTGTCCGGGTTCGATTCCCGGCTTGGTTTCATTTTTCCAGTTTTATATTATTTGGTCCTGGTTGGAAATTAACTCTCAATAAAAAACTGTTTTACTCTGATCGGGTAACTTATCTTTGTATCTGACGTGCAAAGGGAAGCAGTCGGTACAATACAGTAAATTAATAATTTAGGGTAATTTACTGATATGTTGTTTAAAGTAATTGTAATATTTTCAAAGGTTGGATACCATAGTTCATGTATTATTAATTAACGAACCAACCAAGAAGTTAAGAGGTGAGAATTGTATGTATGATAGATGGGTGTTAATAACGTTTGAGGTAGAGTTAGTAGTGTTGCGTCTTCAAGAGTAATAAGTAAGTTGAGAGTGGATTGAAGGCTAGGAACCAGGTAGTATAATTGGTAGTGCACTCGACTAGTAATTGAGTTGTCCGGGTTCGATTCCCGGCTTGGTTTCATTTTTCCAGTTTTATATTATTTGGTCCTGGTTGGAAATTAACTCTCAATAAAAAACTGTTTTACTCTGATCGGGTAACTTATCTTTGTATCTGACGTGCAAAGGGAAGCAGTCGGTACAATACAGTAAATTAATAATTTAGGGTAATTTACTGATATGTTGTTTAAAGTAATTGTAATATTTTCAAAGGTTTGATACCATAGTTCATGTATTATTAATTAACGAACCAACCAAGAAGTTAAGAGGTGAGAATTGTATGTATGATAGATGGGTGTTAGTAACGTTTGAGGTAGAGTTAGTAGTGTTGCGTCTTCAAGAGTAATAAGTAAGTTGAGAGTGGATTGAAGGCTAGGAACCAGGTAGTATAATTGGTAGTGCACTCGACTAGTAATTGAGTTGTCCGGGTTCGATTCCCGGCTTGGTTTCATTTTTCCAGTTTTATATTATTTGGTCCTGGTTGGAAATTAACTCTCAATAAAAAACTGTTTTACTCTGATCGGGTAACTTATCTTTGTATCTGACGTGCAAAGGGAAGCAGTCGGTACAATACAGTAAATTAATAATTTAGGGTAATTTACTGATATGTTGTTTAAAGTAATTGTAATATTTTCAAAGGTTTGATACCATAGTTCATGTATTATTAATTAACGAACCAACCAAGAAGTTAAGAGGTGAGAATTGTATGTATGATAGATGGGTGTTAGTAACGTTTGAGGTAGAGTTAGTAGTGTTGCGTCTTCAAGAGTAATAAGTAAGTTGAGAGTGGATTGAAGGCTAGGAACCAGGTAGTATAATTGGTAGTGCACTCGACTAGTAATTGAGTTGTCCGGGTTCGATTCCCGGCTTGGTTTCATTTTTCCAGTTTTATATTATTTGGTCCTGGTTGGAAATTAACTCTCAATAAAAAACTGTTTTACTCTGATCGGGTAACTTATCTTTGTATCTGACGTGCAAAGGGAAGCAGTCGGTACAATACAGTAAATTAATAATTTAGGGTAATTTACTGATATGTTGTTTAAAGTAATTGTAATATTTTCAAAGGTTGGATACCATAGTTCATGTATTATTAATTAACGAACCAACCAAGAAGTTAAGAGGTGAGAATTGTATGTATGATAGATGGGTGTTAGTAACGTTTGAGGTAGAGTTAGTAGTGTTGCGTCTTCAAGAGTAATAAGTAAGTTGAGAGTGGATTGAAGGCTAGGAACCAGGTAGTATAATTGGTAGTGCACTCGACTAGTAATTGAGTTGTCCGGGTTCGATTCCCGGCTTGGTTTCATTTTTCCAGTTTTATATTATTTGGTCCTGGTTGGAAATTAACTCTCAATAAAAAACTGTTTTACTCTGATCGGGTAACTTATCTTTGTATCTGACGTGCAAAGGGAAGCAGTCGGTACAATACAGTAAATTAATAATTTAGGGTAATTTACTGATATGTTGTTTAAAGTAATTGTAATATTTTCAAAGGTTTGATACCATAGTTCATGTATTATTAATTAACGAACCAACCAAGAAGTTAAGAGGTGAGAATTGTATGTATGATAGATGGGTGTTAGTAACGTTTGAGGTAGAGTTAGTAGTGTTGCGTCTTCAAGAGTAATAAGTAAGTTGAGAGTGGATTGAAGGCTAGGAACCAGGTAGTATAATTGGTAGTGCACTCGACTAGTAATTGAGTTGTCCGGGTTCGATTCCCGGCTTGGTTTCATTTTTCCAGTTTTATATTATTTGGTCCTGGTTGGAAATTAACTCTCAATAAAAAACTGTTTTACTCTGATCGGGTAACTTATCTTTGTATCTGACGTGCAAAGGGAAGCAGTCGGTACAATACAGTAAATTAATAATTTAGGGTAATTTACTGATATGCTGTTTAAAGTAATTGTAATATTTTCAAAGGTTTGATACCATAGCTCATGTATTATTAATTAACGAACCAACCAAGAAGTTAAGAGGTGAGAATTGTATGTATGATAGATGGGTGTTAATAACGTTTGAGGTAGAGTTAGTAGTGTTGCGTCTTCAAGAGTAATAAGTAAGTTGAGAGTGGATTGAAGGCTAGGAACCAGGTAGTATAATTGGTAGTGCACTCGACTAGTAATTGAGTTGTCCGGGTTCGATTCCCGGCTTGGTTTCATTTTTCCAGTTTTATATTATTTGGTCCTGGTTGGAAATTAACTCTCAATAAAAAACTGTTTTACTCTGATCGGGTAACTTATCTTTGTATCTGACGTGCAAAGGGAAGCAGTCGGTACAATACAGTAAATTAATAATTTAGGGTAATTTACTGATATGTTGTTTAAAGTAATTGTAATATTTTCAAAGGTTGGATACCATAGTTCATGTATTATTAATTAACGAACCAACCAAGAAGTTAAGAGGTGAGAATTGTATGTATGATAGATGGGTGTTAGTAACGTTTGAGGTAGAGTTAGTAGTGTTGCGTCTTCAAGAGTAATAAGTAAGTTGAGAGTGGATTGAAGGCTAGGAACCAGGTAGTATAATTGGTAGTGCACTCGACTAGTAATTGAGTTGTCCGGGTTCGATTCCCGGCTTGGTTTCATTTTTCCAGTTTTATATTATTTGGTCCTGGTTGGAAATTAACTCTCAATAAAAAACTGTTTTACTCTGATCGGGTAACTTATCTTTGTATCTGACGTGCAAAGGGAAGCAGTCGGTACAATACAGTAAATTAATAATTTAGGGTAATTTACTGATATGTTGTTTAAAGTAATTGTAATATTTTCAAAGGTTGGATACCATAGTTCATGTATTATTAATTAACGAACCAACCAAGAAGTTAAGAGGTGAGAATTGTATGTATGATAGATGGGTGTTAGTAACGTTTGAGGTAGAGTTAGTAGTGTTGCGTCTTCAAGAGTAATAAGTAAGTTGAGAGTGGATTGAAGGCTAGGAACCAGGTAGTATAATTGGTAGTGCACTCGACTAGTAATTGAGTTGTCCGGGTTCGATTCCCGGCTTGGTTTCATTTTTCCAGTTTTATATTATTTGGTCCTGGTTGGAAATTAACTCTCAATAAAAAACTGTTTTACTCTGATCGGGTAACTTATCTTTGTATCTGACGTGCAAAGGGAAGCAGTCGGTACAATACAGTAAATTAATAATTTAGGGTAATTTACTGATATGTTGTTTAAAGTAATTGTAATATTTTCAAAGGTTGGATACCATAGTTCATGTATTATTAATTAACGAACCAACCAAGAAGTTAAGAGGTGAGAATTGTATGTATGATAGATGGGTGTTAGTAACGTTTGAGGTAGAGTTAGTAGTGTTGCGTCTTCAAGAGTAATAAGTAAGTTGAGAGTGGATTGAAGGCTAGGAACCAGGTAGTATAATTGGTAGTGCACTCGACTAGTAATTGAGTTGTCCGGGTTCGATTCCCGGCTTGGTTTCATTTTTCCAGTTTTATATTATTTGGTCCTGGTTGGAAATTAACTCTCAATAAAAAACTGTTTTACTCTGATCGGGTAACTTATCTTTGTATCTGACGTGCAAAGGGAAGCAGTCGGTACAATACAGTAAATTAATAATTTAGGGTAATTTACTGATATGTTGTTTAAAGTAATTGTAATATTTTCAAAGGTTTGATACCATAGTTCATGTATTATTAATTAACGAACCAACCAAGAAGTTAAGAGGTGAGAATTGTATGTATGATAGATGGGTGTTAGTAACGTTTGAGGTAGAGTTAGTAGTGTTGCGTCTTCAAGAGTAATAAGTAAGTTGAGAGTGGATTGAAGGCTAGGAACCAGGTAGTATAATTGGTAGTGCACTCGACTAGTAATTGAGTTGTCCGGGTTCGATTCCCGGCTTGGTTTCATTTTTCCAGTTTTATATTATTTGGTCCTGGTTGGAAATTAACTCTCAATAAAAAACTGTTTTACTCTGATCGGGTAACTTATCTTTGTATCTGACGTGCAAAGGGAAGCAGTCGGTACAATACAGTAAATTAATAATTTAGGGTAATTTACTGATATGCTGTTTAAAGTAATTGTAATATTTTCAAAGGTTTGATACCATAGCTCATGTATTATTAATTAACGAACCAACCAAGAAGTTAAGAGGTGAGAATTGTATGTATGATAGATGGGTGTTAATAACGTTTGAGGTAGAGTTAGTAGTGTTGCGTCTTCAAGAGTAATAAGTAAGTTGAGAGTGGATTGAAGGCTAGGAACCAGGTAGTATAATTGGTAGTGCACTCGACTAGTAATTGAGTTGTCCGGGTTCGATTCCCGGCTTGGTTTCATTTTTCCAGTTTTATATTATTTGGTCCTGGTTGGAAATTAACTCTCAATAAAAAACTGTTTTACTCTGATCGGGTAACTTATCTTTGTATCTGACGTGCAAAGGGAAGCAGTCGGTACAATACAGTAAATTAATAATTTAGGGTAATTTACTGATATGTTGTTTAAAGTAATTGTAATATTTTCAAAGGTTGGATACCATAGTTCATGTATTATTAATTAACGAACCAACCAAGAAGTTAAGAGGTGAGAATTGTATGTATGATAGATGGGTGTTAGTAACGTTTGAGGTAGAGTTAGTAGTGTTGCGTCTTCAAGAGTAATAAGTAAGTTGAGAGTGGATTGAAGGCTAGGAACCAGGTAGTATAATTGGTAGTGCACTCGACTAGTAATTGAGTTGTCCGGGTTCGATTCCCGGCTTGGTTTCATTTTTCCAGTTTTATATTATTTGGTCCTGGTTGGAAATTAACTCTCAATAAAAAACTGTTTTACTCTGATCGGGTAACTTATCTTTGTATCTGACGTGCAAAGGGAAGCAGTCGGTACAATACAGTAAATTAATAATTTAGGGTAATTTACTGATATGTTGTTTAAAGTAATTGTAATATTTTCAAAGGTTGGATACCATAGTTCATGTATTATTAATTAACGAACCAACCAAGAAGTTAAGAGGTGAGAATTGTATGTATGATAGATGGGTGTTAGTAACGTTTGAGGTAGAGTTAGTAGTGTTGCGTCTTCAAGAGTAATAAGTAAGTTGAGAGTGGATTGAAGGCTAGGAACCAGGTAGTATAATTGGTAGTGCACTCGACTAGTAATTGAGTTGTCCGGGTTCGATTCCCGGCTTGGTTTCATTTTTCCAGTTTTATATTATTTGGTCCTGGTTGGAAATTAACTCTCAATAAAAAACTGTTTTACTCTGATCGGGTAACTTATCTTTGTATCTGACGTGCAAAGGGAAGCAGTCGGTACAATACAGTAAATTAATAATTTAGGGTAATTTACTGATATGTTGTTTAAAGTAATTGTAATATTTTCAAAGGTTGGATACCATAGTTCATGTATTATTAATTAACGAACCAACCAAGAAGTTAAGAGGTGAGAATTGTATGTATATATAGATAAATGTTATAGATATTATTCTTATCTAAGGTTAAAATAGTTTTCTTTAATCATCGTCTACTTTTTCTTCATTATCATCATCTTCATCAATTTCGTTTACTGCGTCAATCGTTTTTCGATTTTGGTCTGCATTGCTGCAGCTTTCTCCTTTGCAAACTTTGCATAACTCGGTGCAGTGAAGTCCAGCTTTTCGGCAACTACATCGAGATGTGTCACAATTTTTGTCGCAGCCGCAGGCAATCTGTAAATATTCGATAAAGTTGACGATAAATTAAATTTAAAAAGCAAATTTTTGTCGACTTTTGCTAAGCATACTTTTTACGACAATTCACGTGGAAATCAAAGCTCGCTTGACCTTCCCAATTTAACCATTTATTATCTTTGTTTTCTTGACTTCGCTGTTTAAGTGTATTTAGTCCTACTTTATACACTGTTACTACACCGTCATTGTTATTAACTAAACTTTCTAAACAAATAGTACACAAATTAGAAGGTGTCATGATTCACACAAGTAATTAACCGAAAATGCTAAATCTAAAAACTTTGCACCTCAATAAAATAAACACAGTATTATAAGTTTATTCTCACACTTTAAAACTCCAGAAAAATTGAACTAAGGATTAATCAAAAACTCACTTGTGTTACACCTTACTTTGACAGAAAGTTTTTAAGGAATGAGCTGTTTTTTCGGCACATGACAGTTAAATACATTTTTGAGATGCATATAGGCTTTTTGAAAATTTAGTTTGGAGTTGCTTTGAATATTTGACCTGGCATACAAAATATGAAAAAAGGGCTGTTTTGTGGTCTATTGCTCCCAAAAATAAGAGTTTGAGTGGAAGCAGTACGTCCGATGTATTTGCTTCTTTATCTTTCTCAACACCATGAGCGTAGAACTAGGGACCTTTTACCTACCACTTATTCCATTTAATTTTTCAGGTGCTCTGTTAGCTAGACTACCTGTGTGTATCAAAACTTAAGGTGGTCATTGGGTTTATTATTTTTTTCCTAACAACTTTTGTTTGGAACTTTTTTCAAAATTTTTACAAATTCCCGTATAAAACGCTAATTTAAGGTGTTTTTAATTAATTTGACACCTGTAGAATCAAAATTTTTTGGTGATTTTTTGACATTAGCTTAATAATCATATTCTGAACCTTACCTCAAAAAATCACCACTGCCGGGAACTATTTCCATTTCAGGGGTCTATTTGATTGGACTATTCTTCTTTTTTCACTTCCTCTTTCTCGTCATCGCGTAGGTCAGACATCTCTTCATGCGACGCTAATGAACGTTTGAGATTCGCAATGACGATTTTGTCATGACTTTCACGGCACGAAGAATTTATGTGTTTACAGTAACCAATCAGGTTTCTTTTATCATCAAAAATCGGCAACACCGGTACATCGTTGTGATAGCAATTTGATCTTAAAGCATTCTGGGATAATTTTATAAATCTTGTCAATGTTTTTTCATCAAGAACGACTACAAAAGATCCATTTCTTAAGGGTTTTTTTCTGGGTTTCGTATCTGGAAATAAAAAATTAATTTTTTAGTTAAAAGTAAAGAATTAATTTAGTCAAAAATGGATAATTTTCGTATAACATTAGCACATACCATTTTTTTGCGAATTTTCTGGTTGTGAGCGGCCACCGCCTGTTCCTGCGGCTAACCAGCGTTCTGCACCTCTGCAGCTATCTGAAAGAAAAATACAAAATTTTTATTTATTTCAAAAACACTGACGAGTTCGTAGTAAAACTTATAGTTTTTTCAGTGTACCGTTACTGGGTAATGTACTTACTCTGTTACAAGCTAAGTCAGCCGCAGTTTGTCAAGTAGACGACTTAACGCTGGTATCGGATTTTGGATTTCCTTCAGGAATCGCATTCCGTCGTCAAAGTTATCTGCAATGCACCCAACAGAGAAAATAAGGAGGTGTAAAAAAAAAACATTTTAAAGATCATGGAAAAATAAAACACGAACCTGTCTCATACTCCAACGTCACAGAGTAGACCTGCGAGACGTTAATGTGTTGAGTACAAAGTGACTCTGTACATTGTGGCGGGCAAGTGATGAAGGCATTTCTGCCTTCACGAACCACGAACAACGACTTATGAATTACTTTGTACCTCAATTCACCAAGAACTTGTCGAGAGTCTACGTATCTTACGACGAAGAATTGGGATAGTAGTGACATATTTGTAAAAATATGGTCTGAGCACCTTACTAAGTCGATAGTCAGAGCGATATTGAGACGAAAACGATTTAATTGCAGTTGCGACCCAAGCGGATAAGAATTTGTTTAAATAAACATCTTAATGCGATAACCGAAGCTTCGCAAAACATCCAACTCGACGAAACTGATTTGACTTTAGCTGCGTGGCTTATTCTCATCAAGATAACGTAATACGTACATCTGCACCTGATTTACAATGACGTCTGAGGTCCCACATCCCTAACCGATGAGTGATCGCCGTACACTTGGACGACACAAGGTAAAAAGATAGAGGAGTAGCTTTTGCGATCGGGCTTTTCATTAAAATCAGAATCTTTTTTTAACCATGACTGATTCCTATAATTTTCCACATAAGCTGTCACGCCATCGATCGTCACTCCAAAGCCTTCAGTATTTCCGTATTTGCTGTAATGTCGAGACTGGTACTTCCATAAAGCGCACTCCAAGTTTTGATACTGCTGCCACTCACGAGGGACCACGTAGATAGTCTTATGCATACTGACACTGAAAAACGAAGACTATTATTCGTAAAAGGCATAGACATCTAGAATAGTATCAGTAAAATAATTAGCTGTACTAACTCTTTACTACAGGCAGGACAGGACATCTTTAATAATATTTCTGAAGGCTTTATGTTAGACACCAGAGGTTAGCACAGCTCTAGAATAAGACAGCAGAGCCACCAGATGGTGGAAAATATAACCGAATTTTTTAAATGCTAATTACCGACACAATTTTCAATCACAGATGGCACTACGGCGGAAAACCTACGGCGGAAAGTACCTGGGAAACTGGTCCGTACTTGGTTCAAATTGTAGAGTGCTTATGGGTGTTTAAAAAATCATTTAAACTGAGTTGGAGTTAAAACCTACGGAGGAAAGTACCTGGGGCACTGATCCGTACTCGGTGCGCGTCCTGGAGTACTCGGGGGTCCTTGAAAAATCATTTAAACTGACTTAATGTATAAACCTACGTAGGAAAATACCTCCATTAAATATTACATTATTTTAATTTTTTTGGCACCGGCGCCATCTGTGATTGAAAATGTTGTCCCTCTATTTTCTTATTCTTGCGGAAATTAGCTAAAATTTCTACTTTGATGATATATCTTAGAGCTTTAATTGACAATACGTTCCATTCAATTGGAATATACACGACATGGAAACTTGACATATTACGGCCAGTTGAGTGTTAACGTGATGAAAATTAGTGACGCGACTGCTTTATTGAAATGTTACGCTGACTTCAAAGATTTTCTTTGAGGGTGGGACCTTAATCTCTTCGAACGAGGCTCTTCGTATAATTACGATCAAATTTTCGCACGCCTTCGTGCTCATTTAATCGTTAAATTATACTACGAGCCTCGTTCTCGAGATTAAGTATATTTATTACCATGTAGCAGTTTAGAGATTCGTCCAAATTTTTAAGTTAAATATCAGTATACTTTTGATTTACTCAAACAACATACATAGTTAAATAATTATTCAAATATAGCTCTAGCAAAAGTCTGGTTATCCGTAGAAATTGGTTTATTATAAACCCGAGCAAACATTTCCGAGCCCTTAGACCAGCCTGCACTCTTCCTAATTGACTCCAAATTAATACCTTTAACAAAGGCCGCTGACGTCGCTGCATGACGTGTTGAATGACCCGAAAAAACTGTAGTGTCTATCCCGCTCTCAGTTAAAACCGTCTTTATCCACCTGCTAATCGTCTGGCTCGTAATGGCCTTATAGGGTCTTACGGTTGAAATAAATAGGTTCTGCAGCTTTCCTCGAGCAGATTTAGTCTTCTTTAAATAAAAATTTAGAGTTGAGGCCACGCATAACTCCGGTTTCTGTTTAAAAAACGGTACAACCAACAAAGGCTGTAGACGTCCTGGTCCTGACGTCTTCACCAACTCTGGAATCCTGATCTCTAATGCGTTCTCTCGCACACTTATATTCTCTACTTTAATACTCGCCAGTGTCTGTGCCCTGTGGGCCGTGCACAAGGCCAAAAGTGTCACTAGCTTCTGCGTAATACTAGTCACGGATAAGCCTTCCAGTGGATAGGCTTTAGCCAAATGATCGAGCACCTTTGCAACATCCCATGTCGACTCGTATTTGGGTGTAGGTGGCTTCAGCCTAAAAGCCCCCTTCATCAGCCTCGAGACCAACGGATCTGCTCCAATCTTGTCTTTAGCTATCGATGATACTGCAGACCTAAAAGTATTAAGTCCCGAGTACGACGCGCCTTCCTTCTGTTTTTCAGTTAGAAAACGAAGTATACTTCGATAATCCGGCTCCAAAGGGTCAAGATCCTTCCTTATACAGAAATCACTCCACTGTTGAAGAGCTGACTGGTACTGCTTTAACGTAGAGTCTGCCAGTGACGCTAGCATAATGTCCGCTGCCTCTTCTGGCGAACCTTTATTAACAAAGGCTTTCCGGATAATCGCCCTGCAATCAATCTTAGTGAGGCTGCTCTTGGATGACACTTTGCTCTGCAAGGAGATAATAATAAGTTAATATTAGGCCCCAAGTATATAGGCTCATCCACTAAAAGCTCGAGAAAAAACGGATACCAAGCTTGGTTAGGCCAGTCAGGTACAACAACTATTCCCGAAGCTTCTTCCAGCTTGATTTTATTGAGTACCCTGAGTATTAGAGCGAAGGGTGGGAACGCGTAGAAATCTACATTTTTCCAACTAACCGTGAACGCGTCTATGTCTGTTGCTTTTGCATCAGGGAAACGTGAGCAAAAATTTTCACATTTTCTATTAGCTTCTGTTGCAAACAAGTCTAAAACTGGTACTCCAAACTTCTCCACAACTTTATCAAAAGCATAAGCAGCCAACTCCCATTCCGTATCGTCGTTAGCTAATCTCGACGAACCATCTGCCTCAACATTTTCTTCAGAAGGTATATACGAAGCGAACAAAAAATTACGTCTCGTCTCCGCCCATTGCCAAATTTCGCGCGTCAGTCTATTAAACACTGGGAGCTTAGTTCCTCCCATCTTGTTAACATAGGCAATTGCTGTCGTGTTATCCACTCTTAACAAAATTTGAGCACCAAAGACGTCAGCTGCTAGTGCCTCGAGAGCCAGTTTTACTACGAACAGCTCCTTGTAGTTGATATGCCATTTTTTCTGCTCCTCGTTCCAAAAACCATGAACGCTATTATAGCCGTCAGTCGCACCCCAGCCTGAGTTTGAAGCGTCCGTGAAGATCGTCTTACTAAACTCTACCGATTTAATTTTACTATACCCGAGACGCACATTTTCTTCCCACCATGCTAGATCAGGTACTAGATCATCTGGTATGACGATTGATGCCTCATAGTCAGACTGATTCCTGCCCAGGCAAACATTCTTAAAGTTCTCTAAAGGTCGCAAATAAAGCCAACCATAGTCCACACCCGGACATGCTGCTACCAACTTTCCTATCAGCTCAGATAACTCCCTGATTGAGTGACTTTGACCTGCTGTGAAAGTCTTTATTAGTTTACTTAAATGGACCTTCTTCCCATCCGTCAGTTCAACCGATTGCTTTGCAGAGTCAATAGTGAAACCTAGAAAGTCACACCTCGTACTTGGAGTCAACCTGCTCTTCTTTCTATTAATTAAAAACCCCAAAGACTCTAACAGAGTAACTGTGGCACAGACGTTCTCAGAACACTTCTCAGCCGAATCCTCAATACACAGGACATCGTCCAAATAAATTACAGATTTATAACCTCTTAATCTAAGTGATCTGACTACAGGCTTTAGTATCTTCGTAAAAACATATGGGCTAGTGCACAGCCCAAAAGGTAAACATGTAAACTGATAAATCTTACCCTTAAACTCAAATCTTAAAAACTTTCTATGCTTGGGGTGAACCGAGACTAGGTAGTACGCGTCCTCCATGTCTAATGAAGCAAGATAAACGTCTTTTAACGTCAGAGCACGCGCTGTTCTCAGATCTTCCATCTTGAAATGAGATGGGTCTATAAACTCATTCAACTTCTTAAGATTGAGAATAAATCTATCCGAGCCATCTTTCTTCGGCACTAAGAAATAGGATGAAAGAAATTGTCCCTCCTCTGGGTGACAATCTTCAACCGCTCCCTTACTCAACAGTTTCTGGATTGCTTTCTCAAACCTTTGGACCTCATGGTCCTCAATAACAACTCTAGGTTCCCGCACGGAAAAATATGTATGCGAAAAAAATATGTGAAAGTACATTTCACATCTATTTTTTTTGCGCATAAATATATGTGGCGTATATACTATATATATTTAAACATTTATTTTGGCACATATATCTTAAACATATATTTGAAAATATATCCGAAAATATATTTTACATATTTTTATTTTGCGCACATGTATATTATATATGTCACATCTATCTCACATCTATTTCTCACATACATATTTTTCCGTGCGGGTTCGCGTACCTGTTTAACCTGACGACTAAAGCCTAGCTTATAACCTTTAATACAACCTAACACAAACTCGTTATCCGTTATATTCTCCCAAGCTTCATAAAAACGCCTCAAGCGTCCTGCAACTTTACTTACTTCTATTGTTGACTCTTGTTTTTTGGAGCTGGCTTCGTTGTTTGAACCGAAGTCTTTATCGGCTGTTGATTTTGTCTGGTCTGAAACCTCTGGTTCTGGCGAAAGGGAAGACGTGGCCGACTCTGGCCCCAATTGCCCTGCTGGTATGGACCGGGCCTGGGTCCCACCGGGCGATAGAAGTTTAAATGTCTCCCTTGATTACCAGCAGCCTGTACAGGTGCCTTAGCCGCTGACACCACCTTATCTGCAGCCTTAATTGTCTTAATATTCTCCACTAGATCCTTACCGAAAAGATATTCATCTGCTCTAGCCTTTTCTAGAATCTCTTTCGTCGTTTTATCAAACCCTGGCGTAATTGTGGCCTTCCTTGACAAAGACTGCTGATGAAAAGCATCAGCGAGGATTTTAGAGGCCTCAAATAACTTCTCAAACGCATCATCCACATCGAGAGATTCTGTTTCAGTCATGAGAGAAGATGCTACCGAACCTACCGCCATCAGCGCTGAGCCTATTGAGTTTTGTGTCAACACACGGCAGTTGTCTCTCTTTTTCGAGCTAACAGACAACTTAGACTCAATTGCTAAGTTAATTTTAGGAGCTTCAAATCCATCCGATCTCTTGTATTTTGTCAGCAGCTTGTCTCTGTCGTCATTGCTCAGTCCTTTTTCAGCCCAAAACTTTAAGCGACTCTTTATTTTGGGATGCAAATCTAACTGAAGACCCTTTTCCTCGGATGGGTCTTCTCCCAGAACAGTTTTCATCTCATATGTTAAAAACGCCTCCTTAAGCTCCTCCGCTGGCTTTTCGTTCTCGTCACCTACGGGTAAAAACGAGTAGATGGTAAAAGGTTCAAAATATGACATAGAGATGTCGCTACTATTTTTGTAAATTATAAATTTCTCATAGCTTGTCAAACCACAAGCATAACTGTTTAAATAATAAAACCTTTGTAGAGATAATTATTTCTCAAAAGGTCAACTTTACATTGACGTATTGTCTTCGTGTTCTGCCACACGTGCAGACGCAACTAAGTGAATCTCAATGTTTTATTGTGTGTACACACAATGACAAAGGCCCTCTTACCGCCAGTGTAAGTGTAGGCCAGATTCCGCCATCTTGGCAGTGCTCACCAATGCTCATGACATACTGTGTATGTAAGTAATGGTCGACTTACCGCTCGTGTAAGCGCGGGCCCTATGCCGTCATTAGTTAGGCACAATTATTTATTTATAATGGATTTTTGTAGCTGTTAATTATTTACCTTCAGAATCAGAAACCTCCTCAGTAAACGTTTTGTCGCCTGAAAGCTCCTCCGTAGACCCAGTCTCAGCTACATTCGACGCCATGGCGTCTGACTTGTCTGCCGATGAGTTCAACGGCTCATGAGACCCTCTCGGCGTCTGCCTTAGTTTTTTCGCCACCTCTTCAATAGAAATCTTAACTGGTATACCTTTGCGCTTAGACATTATCAGGCTCAATGTAATTAATTATGCACCAAGTAATTGTTAATTGTAATTTATAACCAGAAAAATATATAACGTAAATAATCCGATGTTCACTCTAGTGCACAACAAAGAGATATGAAGAGTAGAGGGAGAGTCGGCGGTAGTTGAGCCGATGTTTTTACTTTTCTCTGAATAGTTGTGCACTCTAGTGACCATTGAGGTAACTACATGGTAATAAATATACTTAATCTCGAGAACGAGGCTCGTAGTATAATCATGAGTTATTGGCGATGTTCAGGTCTAGTAACGGCTAAATTCAGAACTGTCAAAATAAGAAAATGATTTAACCTAACATGGAATACACAAATGTGTGTATGCATGTGAGTGTGCATGTGTGTGTGTGATAAGCTCAGATAAAATTAATTATTTAATTCTAATCTTAAAATTTTAGAACAAATTTCAAGACTAATTAAAAAAAGAATTTTGAGTCAAATTTCAAGACAAGTTTTAAGAGATAAATAAAGACAAATTTTAAGGCAAATTTCAAGACAAATTTTAAGACAAATTTCAAAACAAATTTTAAGATAAATTTCAGGACAAAAATAAAGACAAATTTCAAGACAAAAATAGAGACAATTTTCAAGACATTTGACATTTGGTCTCTTGAAATTTGTCTTAAAATTTTAAGATTAGAATTAATTAATTAATTTTGTCTGAGCTTATCTCACACACACACATGCACACTCACATGCATACACACATTTGTGTATTCCATGTTAGGTTAAATCATTTTCTTATTTTGACAGTTCTGAATTTAGCCATTACTAAACCTGAACATCGCCAATAACTTATTATTTAAATTTACACATGTATTTACTCTTTTTTTTTTATATGTATTAGTATTTCCCCCTCTCTACGAAGTCCCTGGCCCTGTTTATAAGCAATTTATGTCGAATCTCAAGAGCCCTCAAGACCATTGATGTTCAATTGGAAGTAATTATTCGAGGGTATATATATCAAAAGTGTCAGGGAGTTAGTCATTCATCAAACGACCAACGTCCGAGGTTGATGTAATGCACATAAGTGTCAATCAACTTACTACGTCCCCAATTTATTGCCAAGGTAATAGTTCTAACGTTTTTTTTAGGGGGGAGGTGTCACGTTTAATCCAAGCTAACGAAGTTCTTATTTGCAGATCCGCCGTCTCCCGAAGAGAAACCGGTTTCATCGAGTAAAAACTGCTAATGGCTGATCGCAAAGCATCCAGACAACCAGAGAAACCGAAGGAAGGAAATGCAGTTACAAGGTTCATTAGACGCCTCAGTCCCACCAAAAGGTACCACGGCTCAACGCCTGGAGCAAGTTCTGCTACTCAAGGGGGGGCTTCGTCATCCAAGAAGCAAGACTCATCAGCAAAGACTACTGAAAGGCCTAATAAAAGTTCTTTGAACCTGGTGGAATCAAAGTCTAATTCATCCAGCAAAAGTAGTCTGAGTAACTATTCACATCCGTCCTCTTGGATGACCCCAGCTCCATCGTACCAGTCGCTGAACCAAGATGAACGATCTACGGAACTCAAACTTCTAAGTCAACTGCATTCGAACTTCGATGAAGCCACAGGGATTCTTGGGAAATACATTTCTTTGCGAGGGCGCAAAAAATAATGTAAAGGGTAACTAAAACTTGTCTGAGACTTTGTATATTTGCATAACTATATTAGAGTAAAGTGTACTAACTTGATATTCATTTTTAATTAAACGTTTTACTGGTCTGTTAGGTATTTTATTATCTCTAAGCACGAAGTAGAGTATGTACGCACTGTAGATGATCTAACTGAAAAGATGACCTTTAGTTGAACTGTGTAAAAGAAATAAAATACTTCTGCCTCACTCTTACAAAACTTGAGTACGATAAACAATACTCATGGTCAATTAATATAAAATGGTTAGAACAGGTGCTTCTTCAGTATACTGTTGGCAGTATCAGTGGTTAGACGAGTTGAAAATATTAATCGTGAAAGTATTTTCAATTTAATAAGCCATCCTAAGCTAAATGATGAGTCCAAAAAAAACTTCTAAGGTTATGGTAACAGAGAATAGAAACGCTGTGATTCAAACGGAACCCACAAAGCCTTCTATGACTATAGAAAAGTTGGAAAACGCAAGAAAAGTTGCGAATAACCTCCATGAAGACCGGAAATTGTTGGAAAAGGACTGTTTGGAAGCTAGTGTTACCACACCAAACCAAAAGTCTATTGCGATTCGCAGGATACTGGGAAAATCACGATTTTTCAATAATTTGCGAACAGTTCCTCAATCTTAAGATACAAAACAATTTATCGGGAACCAGTGAAGATTGATTGTTCGTAACTGGCATAAGTGGCGCACTTGACCCAAATGCAACAAATCAATAGACTGAGCAGCCAATTGAAGTGACAAATTAATTTGTTCGATTGATCGACTTGAGTTCCAGAGCCGTGTTCAATGCCGATTTATATCAATTTGGAACAAAGTTTGACAGATTGTGTGAACTAAATGCTCTAGGATCCTGTGATTGGAAGCAAGTTTTTATAAAATAAAAGCTTATTAGTACTTTATTTATTTTATTTAAATCTAGATTAACACATTATATGTATCCTAGATTGTGAGAATTTAAAAATATCTTAACTGAGGCTTGTCCACCATTCCTTATCGTCGGAAAGTCATTTTAGTTAACCTATTTCCTAGAATGATTGATTACACTAATTCTGGATGATATTGACTAGTCATGAGTGCAAACACTACGACCGAAGCTACGACACCTGGAACAATACAAAAACAACTATTGATATGCAAATAAACTGGGTGACACATTTTTGTCCTAAAATGTAGTTTGATGCAGTAGGACTTAATGCCAGTCGTATTTTGTTCCGGGTATGTCTAAGAGCCAGTTATTGTTAATGTCCAATGAATTTTATTCCAGCAGTTGATTGTTCCAGACTTACATTATGTCAGTTGTGGTTTGTAACAAATGTAATTAAATGCATATCTTGTGAGAAACTATTCAAGTTTGTGACTTATACACTTTAATCTATCTAGACTTAGTAACAATAGTTCTTTGAGACTTATCAATTTTGCTCCTTTTTCATTTTAAGCTGTACTCATTTTGTTACATTAGTACTTTGATCCTTCCTAAGATACTGCCAATGTCACTATGTTCTAGTTGGAGTTAGTTACATTCACACTTTGAGCCAGATACTAAATATTACCAGCGCACCTTATTGCGGTCGTTGTTCACGACTTTACATGTTTGTGCCCGTCGCTGTTTAGCACGTAATAACTTTATGCCAGGCATTCTATGTGACATTTTACGAAACTATTATCGACTGGCAAATATTACCATTATTGTTGATAAAGTAGATTTTCAATAACATCATATAAATAACATTAATGTTTTAAGATATCCCCTGAAATCTACTTTATTATCAAAAATCTACAGTGAAATAGTTTTGTAAAATGTCACACACAATTCCTGGCATAAAGTTATTACGTGCTAAACAGCGACGGGCACAAACATGTAAAGTCGTGAACAACGACCGCAACAAGGTGCGCTGGTAATATTTAGTATCTGGCTCAAAGTGTGAATGTAACTAACTCCAACTAGAACATAGTGACATTGGCAGTATCTTAGGAAGGATCAAAGTACTAATGTAACAAAATGAGTACAGCTTAAAATGAAAAAGGAGCAAAATTGATAAGTCTCAAAGAACTATTGTTACTAAGTCTAGATAGATTAAAGTGTATAAGTCACAAACTTGAATAGTTTCTCACAAGATATGCATTTAATTAGATTTGTTACAAACCATAACTGATATAATGTAAGTCTGGAACAATCAACTGCTGGAATAAAATTCATTGGACATTAACAATAACTGGCTCTTAGACATACCCGGAACAAAATACGACTGGCATTAAGTCCTACTGCATCAAACTGCGTTTTAGGACAAAAATGTGTCACCCAATAAACTGTTTGCTGGAACTTGCAATACACCTGTGTTGTAAACACTTAAAATAATAAGGAATTATGATACGTCTACTTACGTTTTTGAACAAAGTATGCACTTCATCTTGATCCCATAGTACTCGTTAGCACGAGGATAGATAGATAGATATTCTTTAGGCTCTGGGAATTTTTCCCATTCGGCCGCTGTACTCGGTGGTTTTTTGTAGTTGTGTGGAAGGGGAGCTGTGTTGGTTAAGAGATTATCTTAAACCTAGGCGGCGCTGGAGCGAACCTCAGAGAATCGAAAGATATCAACATGTGAAAATGTGAAAAATCTTTCAACCCGCTGGGGATTCGAACCCACGCCTTGCCACTGAGTTGTTCGAACGGACTAACACTTTGGACCGCTCGGCCAACGACGGCGGCTGTTAGCACGAGGATACTGATTTCCGTCGTCCGCTTTCCGCATCCAGGGAGAAAATCCACAATAGTTGAATTTTGCCGTAACGTTTTCCAGGCGAACTGTAGTTCCCTCCATATGCCTGCAGTGCTTCCACTGATTTATCGCTTTGTCTGCTATGGTACTTTTTATAAATTGTTCAGGGTACACCTTCCATTCTTTTGGAACATAACACGTGTACTGGTCAACCATTTTTTATTAGGCGCAAACAATGGAGGCTGATTGTAAAGTGACGCCTGATATTGGAAGTCAAGGTATTTATAAAGATAGTCCAGGATTGAATAATTTGCATAAAATTATAGGACCGTTGGGCACGTATCATTACCCACGCAGACATGTGTACAGATCCCAGCGACAAATCCTGGCCAAACTACGCAATCAGCACCTCTATAAACAATAAGTTACCTTGTTTTACTTTTTGTCGGAAATTTTCTGGACTGCATTAAATCATACCAAATTAGGTGTAGGCCGGTTTACGAGTACTGTTTTAGCAGTTTGTAATATGATGATGCATTCGCTGCAGATAAGACTTTTTGAGATGAGAATGAGCTATACTGTAATGTAATACCAAGATCAGAGTCAAATCTACCAAGCTACGCAGTGACACATGTTTGCAAATCATTGTTTAAGTCTTTATAATCGTAAACATTACTTTAACGATCCATTAAAGGCTACATTAAATCATAGCAGTATGTGATTCTTAGATCTGCGGTGTATAGCAAGAATAAATCATACTGGTTGTAAAAATATTGTGAATTTTATTTTATTATGTCATTTGTTGGAAGAATATTTTGATGTAGAACAAGAAACCTAATAGCAAGATATGTAACACAATTCGAAATGAAAACTTTTTAAACTCGATAAAACGAATATTTATAATTTATAGGATTCAAGTGCGAGGGAATGAGATAGAATACATAATAGTGTATGTTATTGCGTCTCCTCTTGTGCGATCTTTCGTAGCCTCCCCAATCTTGTCTACCGAAATACTGTATATTGTGCTACCTACGTAAACTTTAATTATAGGCAATATTTCTTTCTTTCTTCAACTCTTGAGAAATATACTTTGGCTACAGTAATATTTCATTTGTATAGAACAAAAAAAATAGATGTTAATAAGGATTTTTTTCATTCTTGGTACAGACGAACGTCACGTTCGTGTCAAGATAAACATACGAAATTTCGAAAGCTTCGTAATTTCACAGGAAAATATTCCAACCAACCACATGTTGCGTCAATCAGTGTCTTCACAAGAAAAAATATACTTAGTTTTATTGCAGGTGATGAAACTATTCCCAATAGTTCAGAGAACAATCACGGTTTTCAAGACTGCTTTTATTTCTACGAATAAAAAGTAATTGCTAGTTTATGAGCCACATGCAACACCTGAGGTTATCAGAGATCGTAATAGCTCTATTAAGTACTTTCGCGGAACAGTGACACGTAGTTCCTAACGAATTTATATTTCCAACAGCCACAACGGTTTTTCTACCTAGTGATTTATGAGATACCAAATTTTATATCCACTTCAAATAAACAACTAAAGTATTCGAAGATTCTAGATTCTAAAATAAATTTTACGAGCAGTCGATTGTGGTTATATCATATCCATGCGGTAGATGGCATCGTTCACACGGTATAAAAGCTCTCCACAGAGCTTTCGTACTTCATTTTCTTTTAGTTTTCAGCCGGATAATATCCATGTAATCATGTCAAATTTTGTGGTGGTTAAGTTTGATGAAATATCTACCTACGGAACGAACCCGTATAAATGTATTCCCGCGTGGTGGCTTGATGACAGTGAAGGGACCCGAGTTCAAGTTCCGTATCCGTCAAAGTTTCAAATTGTTGATGGCTTCAGAAATATTTTCAAATGCGAGTCGCCGATTGATGGATGGATGAAATATACAGGCACCATTGTACACAAAACAGGTACCTACTTACCCTTATCTATTGTTTTAAATTGTTTTAATTAACCCTCTCACGGTTTTGGGCGTTTCTCCCACTCTGTTCTCAGTCGCGGGGCAAGGGTATTGCACGTGCTTTTCTAAATGATGAAATTTGATAGTGGGAGTAAGTCCGCTTAAGCGACATGCTACCTCTACTACGCCGGAAGATGTACTACACAGGCCGAATCGACCGTGAGAGGGATAACCTTTTGTCACTTGTATGATATTTACATACGAGAACAAAAGCACTTTTTTGTCCTAGCGGAACTTTAGGAACTACAAAATTTGAATTATCTAATTTATTAATTTTTTCTGAAATATTTCGAGGTATATTTATTGCTCTTAAATATTTAAAACACTTTAGACAACGAACATTATGTTTTCAGTACTTATACTTGGAAATCTTACTTGAAAAAAAATTAAAAAATAAGAGTGCGCACTTCCTTCAAGTAGCTGTGTGTCTATCATGCTTTCTTCGAGTATCTGTCTATCTTATTGTGTGTCCGACAAGTGTTAAACATAAAATTAACGCCAAGACTTTTTACTTTTCTGCTATATACGTGGAAAACACATAGCTTTAATAGAAATTCATTTCAATTACAGACTCGTATCATGAAGGACTACAATTCATCATTAGTCAAGACTCGTCGTACTTGCCGGAGGAGCTTCTATTCATGAAATTCATATCAATTAACCGTAGGTCTCCTAGGAGAAGAACGTTCAGAAAATTCGGACTAAGGATTCGCCGGAGGTTTTGTAAATTATTTAGAATATAAACTAGTTTTAAAAAATTTCGGTGTTTATTTAATGTTCAACTATAGCTTTAAATAGGAATGAATTGTGGCATTTATTAACAAATATGGAGTGTTATCACTCGCACAGCAACTGTTGAAATGTCGTTATTTCTATAGGCGGTAAACCGCAAAAATAATCCAGAGCATGTACATTGTAACGCTATAGAATTTAACGTAATCTATTGTGCCATCATTAAAAACGTAATATTTAAAATCAATAATTTACACTATTGCTAACTAAATTAATGAAATCAATTTTGTTTGTTCTGGGCTTAAGGCGCTATCTATTTGACGCATATCTTGCTTATCGAAACCTCGCGGAACGCTTTGGCGCCACACTGTCTGCGGAGTCGAGACCGATTGCTTAGAATTGTATTTATTATACATGATAGTTTATCAAAATGAGTATCCCTGCATAGAAACTGCTCTAACTTAAAGTTATGTATGCTTTGGGTTATTTCCTTGGCATTGATGAAAGACCTAATCCCTTTGCTATCGTAAACAAACTGTTTTGCGTATCGCAGTGCCACCACTCCAAATCGATTCGACATTGGACTAAGTCAAACAGAGTTTATATATTCAGGGCGGATGACTGAGCTTCCAGTCAGCTGGGGAACGTTTACAGGTGACACGTATGCGCCTATTTTTTTAAATAAAAATGTCTAAGAACTCCAACACTATTTCGAAAATTATAACGTTCTTTAGGCAATTCGGCAAATCGAAAATTACTGAAGAATCTAACCAAGATCCTGGCCAAGACATGTTTGGAGATTTTGGGTTCCTGCATGTTCGCCGGCGGTGGTTGCAGACTCCTAGATTTGGGGCTCAAAACTTCTATGGAGGGATATCACGGGACCCGGCCGATCGGAGGAGTGATTTTCAAATATGCGGCCTACCCTGTTGTCTTGGTAAGTAATATAATCACTTCTATTGAATTGTGTTAAGGTAAAAAAATGGGTTCTTATCACGCTAGCCAAGTGTACGAGATAACTAGTTGATCCAGTCACGCATTGCGGTGTCTCAGTTATTACGTGTTTTACTCTTATTTTATAGTTAGGTATATAACTGTAGATTAGTAGTAAAAAATATAAATATCCAAAATAATACGTAACGCATGGAAATAAAATAAAAAATATTACAGAAAAAGTGAGGTGTAGTAAATAGATCAACAGAGCACGCGCACTATAAAATAAATTAGTTGAGAAAGAAATGTAAAATTGAAGCATGGTGCCATCTATGAGATATCAATTACAGACGGTAATATAGTTTTCTATCAACGAACCAGTTTAAAGAGCCATCTCTTCGACACTTATGAAAATTACAATTATTAACAATAACCAACATATTATTTTATTGGTTATTTAAAAATTTTGAGGCCAGTAATCGGAATAAAACCATCCTATCTCTCATGTTCGACCAAATTAAACATAAATGTAAATTTTTCATGAAAATCAGTTTAGAATCAATCTCAGACATTAATCTCATTAGAATTAATCTCAGATATTAAACTAACTGTTTCAACATTGCTTTAATAGCTTAATTTCATTACCGTGCATTACTCCCAATAAATCGAAAACTCGTGGTTTATTAATCATTACAGTAATAAAAATGTTTTGACATTAGCATGTGAATATTAGGAGTGAAATATATTTTGAGTGAATAAACAGTTGCCAAGTTTTAAATGAATAAAAAAAAGTAAACTGTCATTTCATTGCATGTCCTTTCGGATATTTGCAATTTGCTCACCACACAGATTTACTTTTTCTTTTTCCCACCCCCCAATTGCGGCTGTGGCCGGCTTAGGATTTAAGGCTGTACCCACATTTGCCCTGTGCCCCACGCTGGCACAGTGACCTTGTTTGACACTGATCCATATACAAATGTATGAAAATCAGTGCCATTTAGGGAAACCACAGAAAAACCCGGTCTGGTACAGCCCGGCTACCGGAGCGACGCCCGGCGGGTGTTGAGATAACTAATCTAACACTCGCCGGGAATCGAACCCTCGCCTATCCAGTCCGTTGTACGAACAGCCTAAGACCCTGCGCCTTAGACCGCTAAGGGCCATCGAACGGACAGAGTTTTAAATGAATATAAGTGGCAGATTGAAAGGGAGTGAGAACAAATTAATGGAGATGTGTACAATCTGAACCAAACAGATATTGTCAACTCAAGAGCTTTTAATACATTTAAATTTATAATTAGTTTACAGTAGAGAATACAGTTTAATCTCTATTGCAATAGACACAAGGTAAAAAGATAGAGGAGTAGCTTTTGCGATCGGGCTTTTTTCAAAATGTTTCTTTACAACTAATATCAGCTAGGAACATTTATCAGTTTCAAGAACAACCTTGGAACAGAAGAAAGTTTCTCTAGTTCCCTTAGAGTATTCTGCGTGTTACGTATTTTTTGGCTCCGTAGCCCACTGAATACCTAAGTGAATTTAGATGAACGACATCAGGTCATTTTTTTGGTGATTGGTAATAAAAGAGGCTTCCGATTTTGCTCCATACGTAAGATTAATGACTCGAAAAGTCGAACCAACCGAAGATTAATCCAGCAGCTCGGAAGAAAGAAACTGATCTGTTCTGTCAGCCTCAGGTTGCTCTTACGTTCCTATCTGCAAGAAAGCTTCAGACTGTTGGAATAAATCGGTCATCTTAAGCAGCGAAGAAGAGACACTTGGAAATTGTAAGCTAACCTTTTTGTGCTTTGTAATTTTATTTCCCGCAGAACTTTAGACGACAGAAACAGATAAGATCTACGTCAAAACGTTACTCATGTTCTTTTTTAAGCACTTTCAACACATCATTCGTTTTTCGTTTGCATGATGTGTTAAGGTACTTCAGTAAGGCCAGAATCTTTTCAACATTCACCCACTCTTTACAATGGACACATGAAGCTTTGGAAGAAAAATAGTCGACAATTTTGGTTCAATCTTGGTATTGTTCCTACAGTTGGGAGATTGAAGCAACCAAGTTAGTCAGAAACAATGCTACGAAGAATGAAGACTCCTTGGAGGCAGAAATCTTCATGTCCAGTTTTCAGAGATCTTTGAAGCTTGTTTGCGTTTCCATGCAGCAAACAAGCTCAAAGTTTTCCAGAAACTAGGTGTAATTCTACTGAATTCTATTTTCTTCATCACATAATTAAATGTTACTCTTGGTCCTTTTATGTCTTCTTGGAGACAGAAGTCTTATGTCCAGTTTCTAGAACACTTTGAAGCTTCCATGCTGCGTTTCCTTGCAGAACGGTAACTCAAAGTATTCTAGAAACTGTATGTGCAATGCTAGCATGCGTAACTCTATATCTTTATAATAATTTTACGACATTATGTTTCACTTATTGTTTTATTTCACTTGTGGATTTTTATATTATGTTATTTTGTATGTTACTTGTGTAAAAGAGCTTCAGGGTCTAAAAATTCAATAAATAAATAACTGTTATGAGTTAATTATTGTACACATTCAAGTTGTTGAAATCGGTCCAGTCGTTTTTGAGTTTTAGCGAGACTAACGCACAGCTATTCATTTTTATATGTATAGATTATTAATATAAAAAATAAAGCCCGTCAAAGTTGCACAGAAGGAATAAATGATAACACTAAGATATTTTCTGTCCTTTCCTAAATTTATGATCATCCAGCAACATTACGTAGGCGTTCAACCATTATAGTGTGAATTCAGCTATTTCATCAACTGTCTAGACTTTTCTGAGAAAGTTGCAATTAACTTTTACATCCTTACTGACATTATAAATGCAAATATGAGTTTTTTTGTTTGTTTATTACTAAATCACACCAGAACGGCTCAACAGATCTGTATGAAATTTGGCAAAGAGGTGGATTATATTATAAAATGAAACATAGGCTCCTTCTTATCTCAAAACTTAAATTTTTAGTTTATTGATTTTCATCCCTTTTTAATTATAGACTACATGTACAATGCAATTCAATTTAATTATATCTTTACTGCATTAAAAGAATACAATCCAACATTCAACGAGTTTTAAAGATTAAATATACATACTCGAGAGAATAAATATTTTTGATAAGAGTTCAATATCTTGGATCGACAATTATGGTATTTTTAATTAAAAATCAGGAGGCAACAGAGATAGCCGCGTGGCACGCGTCTGACTTTGGCGGTCACTCAAGTTAAGTAGCATTCACTGTGGTTAGTACTTGGATGGGTGACCGCTTAGTCAGCGCTGGCTAGCGCGTGGGATCTCTGCTCGGTAGGAATTGGGTCTAACGTCCTGGTGATCGATAACAAAGATTTCTATCGATCACCGTGACCTTAGCCCAGCTCCGAAGGTGTTAAAACAGGAATTTTGAAAATTAATACTAAAAAATATATAATTCTCCATATTAAAATAAATAGATTGGAAATAGGTGCTGTTTAGTCAGATGATGAGGTTATAGAGACTTTCTATATGAGCTTTCTGGATCCTTTCTCTATCTCTTCTTCTTATCCTTTGGTTTACGTGACATTAAAAATTGATAAGAATATTGACTTTTATTATCTAGCCCATTAGTATTTGTTATAAACTATAGTTCGAAATTTCTAATCTGTTGAAACTCTAATTATGACATTCCAATTAAGTTTCTTATACTATAACGCCCCCGTAGTGTCCTTGGCGATTAGAATTTTGTGAAATGTATTTTTTAGTAAATTGAATATGACGGAAATTATGCTTGTAAAACTTCAAATCTAAAAGGATTATAGTTTTAACGAAAATTTTGTATTTTTTTGAATTAACGCCCCCGCACAGCCCGCCGTGGATGAAACTTCATAAAATCCGTTTTTGGCAAATTTTAACATGCCAGAAGAAATATTCTGGCCAAGTTTTATACTTCTATAAGAGCTACAGTTTGAAAATGTAAATTTTTTTAATTGACATGCCGCTAACCCCCGTCGTGGAAAAATTTCTTTAAATTAGTTTTCAGTTGCCCTAAACATGACAAAAATAATAATTGTGTCTTGCTTCAAACCTGTATGAGCTGTAGAATGAAAGTTAAAAATTTTAATCATTTTTAACGCCTCCGCACTGCCACTTGGGGATGGAATTTCGTAAAATTCGTTCATCGTAATTTATATTATGTGTGTAAGAATATTCTGACCAAGTTTCATATCTGTAGGAGCTGTAGTTTAAAAACGTGATTTTTTTTCATTTAACGCTCCGCAACCCGTCTTCCGGGTGAAATTTCGTAAAATCCGTTCTTAGCTGACCTCTACACGTCGTAAGAAATATTCTCACCAAATTTCAAGTCGATTGGCCTTATAGTTCCACAGATATCGTGATGACCCAGTACAATGAGGTCTTTTAAAAATTTTGATCATTTGTTACGCTCCCACACTGCCCTATGAAGGTGGAATTTTGTAAAATTCGTTCTTAGTTTAATTGAAAATGATAAAAATAACAATATTGCCAAGTTTCAAACCTGGAGGAGCTATAGATTTGAATTTAAAATTTTTTTTATTTTTAACGCCCCCGCACTGCCTTTGAGGGGTGGGATTTTATAAAATTCGTTCATAGTAATTTATGTTATGTGTGTAAGAATATTCTGACCAAGTTTCATCTCTATAAGATCTATAGTTTGAAAACGTTATTTTTTTCCATTTTACTCCCCCGCACTGCCATTTGGGAGTGGAATTTCGTAAAACCCGTTCTTGGTAACTTATATTATGCAAAAACAAAATATTCTGTCCAAGTTTTATGCCTATAATAGCTATAGTTTGAAAACTTGATTTTTTTTTAGTAACGCCCCCGCAACCCCCCTGTGGGTGGAATTTCGTAAAATCCGTTCTTAGCTGACCTCTACACCACCTCAGGAATATCCCTACCAAATTTCAAGTCTATCGGACTTATAGTTCCAGAGATTTCGTGATGAGTGAGTTTAAAAACGGCCTCTTCTATATATATATAGATAAATGTTATAGATATTATTCTTATCTAAGGTTAAAATAGTTTTCTTTAATCATCGTCTACTTTTTCTTCATTATCATCATCTTCATCAATTTCGTTTACTGCGTCAATCGTTTTTCGATTTTGGTCTGCATTGCTGCAGCTTTCTCCTTTGCAAACTTTGCATAACTCGGTGCAGTGAAGTCCAGCTTTTCGGCAACTACATCGAGATGTGTCACAATTTTTGTCGCAGCCGCAGGCAATCTGTAAATATTCGATAAAGTTGACGATAAATTAAATTTAAAAAGCAAATTTTTGTCGACTTTTGCTTAGCATACTTTTTACGACAATTCACGTGGAAATTAAAGCTCGCTTGACCTTCCCAATTTAACCATTTATTATCTTTGTTTTCTTGACTTCGCTGTTTAAGTGTATTTAGTCCTACTTTATACACTGTTACTACACCGTCATTGTTATTAACTAAACTTTCTAAACAAATAGTACACAAATTAGAAGGTGTCATGATTCACACAAGTAATTAACCGAAAATGCTAAATTTAAAAACTTTGCACCTCAATAAAATAAACACAGTATTATAAGTTTATTCTCACACTTTAAAACTCCAGAAAAATTGAACTAAGGATTAATCAAAAACTCACTTGTGTTACACCTTACTTTGACAGAAAGTTTTTAAGGAATGAGCTGTTTTTTCGGCACATGACAGTTAAATACATTTTTGAGATGCAATAAAAAATAAAGATACTGATTGGTCGAAAAATTTTTAGCTATTTAAGTAAAAAGCTAACTAAATTGTAAAAGACATTACCAAAATTTTAACCTTGAAGTAATTGATTGCAATAAAAAAATGTTTCCTAGCTGAGTAAAAATAAAAATATTAAAAAAAATTTAACAATTAACTCTTATAAACTTAGTAAATGAAATGAAGAAAAGTATTCAATAATGTAGTGATACACAAAGGATTTTACAATGCAGCAATAAACACTCATAAATTTCTTCCAAATACGTTAACCTAATGTTCAATTGCAAATAATAAAAATAAAAGTATTGGATTTTTTGAAAAAATTTAAACAGTCAAACGAACCCATCCACTGTCATAAATAAATAAAATAATATATAAATTATAAATTATAAAAAAAGGTTGTAAATAAAATTTTGAAAAAAAAAAAATATTTGGGAACTAATGTGAAAAATAGAAAAGGAATTCTCGAAGTATAGTTACAAAATTTTTAATTTCTATTTAATAACTGAAAGGAAAAAAAATTTTTTTTTTTGATAAATTTCAAATGTGTAAATTTAATAAAAATAAAAATTGTTTATATTTTTGTTGAAAAATAATATTTGAACAATGTTTATAACATTTGCCCAATATATATAGGCTTTTTGAAAATTTAGTTTGGAGTTGCTTTGAATATTTGACCTGGCATACAAAATATGAAAAAAGGGCTGTTTTGTGGTCTATTGCTCCCAAAAATAAGAGTATGAGTGGAAGCAGTACGTCCGATGTATTTGCTTCTTTATCTTTCTCAACACCATGAGCGTAGAACTAGGGACCTTTTACCTACCACTTATTCCATTTAATTTTTCAGGTGCTCTGTTAGCTAGACTACCTGTGTGTATCAAAACTTAAGGTGGTCATTGGGTTTATTATTTTTTTCCTAACAACTTTTGTTTGGAACTTTTTTCAAAATTTTTACAAATTCCCGTATAAAACGCTAATTTAAGGTGTTTTTAATTAATTTGACACCTGTAGAATCAAAATTTTTTGGTGATTTTTTGACATTAGCTTAATAATCATATTCTGAACCTTACCTCAAAAAATCACCACTGCCGGGAACTATTTCCATTTCAGGGGTCTATTTGATTGGACTATTCTTCTTTTTTCACTTCCTCTTCCTCGTCATCGCGTAGGTCAGACATCTCTTCATGCGACGCTAATGAACGTTTGAGATTCGCAATGACGATTTTGTCATGACTTCCACGGCACGAAGAATTTATGTGTTTACAGTAACCAATCAGGTTTCTTTTATCATCAAAAATCGGCAACACCGGTACATCGTTGTGATAGCAATTTGATCTTAAAGCATTCTGGGATAATTTTATAAATCTTGTCAATGTTTTTTCATCAAGAACGACTACAAAAGATCCATTTCTTAAGGGTTTTTTTCTGGGTTTCGTATCTGGAAATAAAAAATTAATTTTTTAGTTAAAAGTAAAGAATTAATTTAGTCAAAAATGGATAATTTTCGTATAACATTAGCACATACCATTTTTTTGCGAATTTTCTGGTTGTGAGCGGCCACCGCCTGTTCCTGCGGCTAACCAGCGTTCTGCACCTCTGCAGCTATCTGAAAGAAAAATACAAAATTTTTATTTATTTCAAAAACACTGACGAGTTCGTAGTAAAACTTATAGTTTTTTCAGTGTACCGTTACTGGGTAATGTACTTACTCTGTTACAAGCTAACTCAGCCGCAGTGTGTCAAGTAGACGACTTAACGCTGGTGTCTGATTTTGGATGTCTTTCAGGAATCGCATTCCGTCGTCAAAGTTATCTGCAATGCACCCAACAGAGAAAATAAGGAGGTGTAAAAAAAAAACATTTTAAAGATCATGGAAAAATAAAACACGAACCTGTCTCATACTCCACCGTCACAGAGTAGACCTGCGAGACGTTAATGTGTTGAGTACAAAGTGACTCTGTACATTGTGGCGGGCAAGTGATGAAGGCATTTCTGCCTTCACGAACCACGAACAACGACTTATGAATTACTTTGTACCTCAATTCACCAAGAACTTGTCGAGAGTCTACGTATCTTACGACGAAGAATTGGGATAGTAGTGACATATTTGTAAAAATATGGTCTGAGCACCTTACTAAGTCGATAGTCAGAGCGATATTGAGACGAAAACGATTTAATTGCAGTTGCGACCCAAGCGGATAAGAATTTGTTTAAATAAACATCTTAATGCGATAACCGAAGCTTCGCAAAACGTCCAACTCGACGAAACTGATTTGACTTTAGCTGCGTGGCTTATTCTCATCAAGATAACGTAATACGTACATCTGCACCTGATTTACAATGACGTCTCAGGTCCCACATCCCTAACCGATGAGTGATCGCCGTACACTTGGACGACACAAGGTAAAAAGATAGAGGAGTAGCTTTTGCGATCGGGCTTTTCATTAAAATCAGAATCTTTTTTTAAACATGACTGATTCCTATAATTTTCCACATAAGCTGTCACGCCATCGATCGTCACTCCAAAGCCTTCAGTATTTCCGTATTTGCTGTAATGTCGAGACTGGTACTTCCATAAAGCGCACTCCAAGTTTTGATACTGCTGCCACTCACGAGGGACCACGTAGATAGTCTTATGCATACTGACACTGAAAAACGAAGACTATTATTCGTAAAAGGAATAGACATCTAGAATAGTATCAGTAAAATAATTAGCTGTACTAACTCTTTACTACAGGCAGGACAGGACATCTTTAATAATATTTCTGAAGGCTTTATGTTAGACACCAGAGGTTAGCACAGCTCTAGTTCAACAAAGAAACTCTTCAGTCTGGAGCGAGGATTCATGTTTATAAAGAGACTGAGCTATTTGAGTTTAATGATTGAAGATCAAAAGGTCATTAGTGAAGTGTTCTCCTCAATTGCATCGATTGGTAGTGCGCAATTGTTTGTTGTTTTCTCAAATGTCACTCTTGGTTCTAACTATTCTGAGGGTTATCTGCTGCTACATTTAGATGCTTAAGCAGCATCGCGTATTTCTAAAAAAAAAAAAAAAAATTTAGTATTAACAGATAAAAGGTCGATTTCTTCAAATGAGAATAGGTAGAGTCGAAGACACTTACATATCAGGCCAAGTGCAGGACACAAAAATAGAGTCGTAGTCATTGTAATAAGGGCAGCTTCTTTTGTCATTGCACCGTTTCATCCAAATAGAATTTTGGTGACGCTCCAATCGTGCTACGACGTTTGCTATGACAATCACAGTACCCTCTATTTTCTTATTCTTGCGGAAATTAGCTAAAATTTCTACTTTGATGATATATCTCAGAGCTTTAATTGACAATACGTTCCATTCAATTGGAATATACACGACATGGAAACTTGACATATTACGGCCAGTTGAGTGTTAACGTGATGAAAATTAGTGATGCGACTGCTTTATTGAAATGTTACGCTTATTTATAAGCAATTTATGTCGAATCTCAAGAGCCCTCAAGACCATTGATGTTCAATTGGAAGTAATTATTCGAGGGTATATATATCAAAAGTGTCAGGGTGTTAGTCATTCATCAAATGACCAACGTCCGAGGTTGATGTAATGCACATAAGTGTCAATCAACTTACTACGTCCCTAATTTATTGCCAAGGTAATAGTTCTAACGTTTTTTTTAGGGGGGAGGTGTCACGTTTAATCCAAGCTAACGAAGTTCTAATTTGCAGATCCGCTGTCTCCCGAAGGGAAACCAGTTTCATCAAGTAAAAGCTACTAATGGCTGATCGCAAGGCATCCAGTCAACCAGAGAAACCGAAGGAAGGAAATGCAGTTACAAGGTTCATTAGACGCCTCAGTCCCACCAAAAGGTACCACGGCTCAACGCCTGAAGCAAGTTCTGCTACTCAAGGGGGGGCTTCGTCATCCAAGAAGCAAGACTCATCAGCAAAGACTACTGAAAGGCCTAATAAAAGTTCTTTGAACCTGGTGGAATCAAAGTCTAATTCATCCAGCAAAAGTAGTCTGAGTAACTATCCACATCCGTCCTCTTGGATGACCCCAGCTCAATCGTACCAGTCGCTGAACCAAGATGAACGATCTACGGAACTCAAACTTCTAAGTCAACTGCATTCGAACTTCGATGAAGCCACAGGGATTCTTGGGAAATACATTTCTTTGCGAGGGCGCAAAAAATATTGTAAAGGGTAACTAAAACTTGTCTGAGACCTTGTATATTTGCATAACTATATTAGAGTAAAGTGTACTAACTTGATATTCATTTTTAATTAAACGTTTTACTGGTCTGTTAGGTATTTTATTATCTCTAAGCACGAAGTAGAGTATGTACGCACTGTAGATGATCTAACTGAAAAGATGACCTTTAGTTGAACTGTGTAAAAGAAATAAAATACTTCTGCCTCACTCTTACAAAACTTGAGTACGATAAACAATACTCATGGTCAATTAATATAAAATGGTTAGAACAGGTGCTTCTTCAGTATACTGTTGGCAGTATCAGTGGTTAGACGAGTTGAAAATATTAATCGTGAAAGTATTTTCAATTTAATAAGCCATCCTAAGCTAAATGATGAGTCCAAAAAAAACTTCTAAGGTTATGGTAACAGAGAATAGAAACGCTGTGATTCAAACGGAACCCACAAAGCCTTCTATGACTATAGAAAAGTTGGAAAACGCAAGAAAAGTTGCGAATAAACTCCACGAAGACCGGAAATTGTTGGAAAAGGACTGTTTGGAAGCTAGTGTTACCACACCAAACCAAAAGTCTATTGCGATTCGCAGGATACTGGGAAAATCACGATTTTTCAATAATTTACGAACAGTTCCTCAATCTTAAGATACAAAACAATTTATCGGGAATCAGTGAAGATTGATTGTTCGTAACTGGCATAAGTGGCGCACTTGACCCAAATGCAACAAATCAATAGACTGAGCAGCCAATTGAAGTGACAAATTAATTTGTTCGATTGATCGACTTGAGTTCAAGAGCCGTGTTCAATGCCGATTTATATCAATTTGGAACAAAGTTTGACAGATTGTGTGAAATAAATGCTCTAGGATCCTGTGATTGGAAGCAAGTTTTTATAAAATAAAAGCTTATTAGTACTTTATTTATTTTATTTAAATCTAGATTAACCCATTATATGTATCCTAGATTGTGAGAATTTAAAAATATCTTAACTGAGGCTTGTCCACCATTCCTTATCGTCGGAAAGTCATTCTAGTTAACCTATTTCCTAGAATGATTGAGTACTCTAATTCTGGATGATATTGACTAGTCATGAGTGCAAACACTACGACCGAAGCTACGACACCTGGAACAATACAAAAACAACTATTGATATGCAAATAAACTGTTTGCTGGAACTTGCAATACACCTGTGTTGTAAACACTTAAAATAATAAGGAATTATGATACGTCTACTTACGTTTTTGAACAAAGTATGCACTTCATCTTGATCCCATAGTACTCGTTAGCACGAGGATAGATAGATAGATATTCTTTAGGCTCTGGGAATTTTTCCCATTCGGCCGCTGTACTCGGTGGTTTTTTGTAGTTGTGTGGAAGGGGAGCTGTGTTGGTTAAGAGATTATCTTAAACCTAGGCGGCGCTGGAGCGAACCTCAGAGAATCGAAAGATATCAACATGTGAAAATGTGAAAAATCTTTCGACCCGCTGGGGATTCGAACCCACGCCTTGCCACTGAGTTGTTCGAACGGACCAACACTTTGGACCGCTCGGCCAACGACGGCGGCTGTTAGCACGAGGATACTGATTTCCGTCGTCCGCTTTCCGCATCCAGGGAGAAAATCCACAATAGTTGAATTTCGCCGTAACGTTTTCCAGGCGAACTGTAGTTCCCTCCATATGCCTGCAGTGCTTCCACTGATTTATCGCTTTGTCTGCTATGGTACTTTTTATAAATTGTTCAGGGTACACCTTCCATTCTTTTGGAACATAACACGTGTACTGGTCAACCATTTTTTATTAGGCGCAAACAATGGAGGCTGATTGTAAAGTGACGCCTGATATTGGAAGTCAAGGTATTTATAAAGATAGTCCAGGATTGAATAATTTGCATAAAATTATAGGACCGTTGGGCACGTATCATTACCCACGCAGACATGTGTACAGATCCCAGCGACAAATCCTGGCCAAACTACGCAATCAGCACCTCTATAAACAATAAGTTACCTTGTTTTACTTTTTGTCGGAAATTTTCTGGACTGCATTAAATCATACCAAATTAGGTGTAGGCCGGTTTACGAGTACTGTTTTAGCAGTTTGTAATATGATGATGCATTCGCTGCAGATAAGACTTTTCGAGATGAGAATGAGCTATACTGTAATGTAATACCAAGATCAGAGTCAAATCTACCAAGCTACGCAGTGACACATGTTTGCAAATCATTGTTTAAGTCTTTATAATCGTAAACATTACTTTAACGATCCATTAAAGGCTACATTAAATCATAGCAGTATGTGATTCTTAGATCTGCGGTGTATAGCAAGAATAAATCATACTGGTTGTAAAAATATTGTGAATTTTATTTTATTATGTCATTTGTTGGAAGAATATTTTGATGTAGAACAAGAAACCTAATAGCAAGATATGTAACACAATTTGAAATGAAAACTTTTTAAACTCGATAAAACAAATATTTATAATTTATAGGATTCAAGTGCGAGGGAATGAGATAGAATACATAATAGTGTATGTTATTGCGTCTCCTCTTGTGCGATTTTTCGTAGCCTCCCCACTCTTGTCTACCGAAATACTGTATATTGTGCTACCTACGTAAACTTTAACTATAGGCAATATTTCTTTCTTTCTTCAACTCTTGAGAAATATACTTTGGCTACAGTAATATTTCATTTGTATAGAACAAAAAAAATAGATGTTAATGAGGATTTTTTTCATTCTCGGTACAGACGAACGTCATGTTCGTGTCAAGATAAACATACGAAATTTCGAAAGCTTCGTAATTTCACAGGAAAATATTCCAACCAACCACATGTTGCGTCAATCAGTGTCTTCACAAGAAAAAATATACTTTTAGTTTTATTGCAGGTGATGAAACTATTCCCAATAGTTCAGAGAACAATCACGGTTTTCAAGACTGCTTTTATTTCTATGAATAAAAAGTAATTGCTAGTTTATGAGCCACATGCAACACCTGAGGTTATCAGAGATCGTAATAGCTCTATTAAGTACTTTCGCGGAACAGTGACACGTAGTTCCTAATGATTTATATTTCCAACAGCCACAACGGTTTTTCTACCTAGTGATTTATGAGATACCAAATTTTATATCCACTTCAAATACAAATAAACAACTAAAGTATTCGAAGATTCTAGATTCTAAAATAAATTTTACGCGCAGTCGATTGTGGTTATATCATATCCATGCGGTAGATGGCATCGTTCACACGGTATAAAAGCTCTCCACAGAGCTTTCGTACTTCATTTTCTTTTAGTTTTCAGCCGGATAATATCCACGTAATCATGTCAAATTTTGTGGTGGTTAAGTTTGATGAAATATCTACCTACGGAACGAACCCGTACAAATGTATTCCCGCGTGGTGGCTTGATGACAGTGAAGGGACCCGAGTTCAAGTTCCGTATCCGTCAAAGTTTCAAATTGTTGATGGCTTCAGAAATATTTTCAAATGCGAGTCGCCGATTGATGGATGGATGAAATATACAGGCACCATTGTACACAAAACAGGTACCTACTTACCCTTATCTATTGTTTTAAATTGTTTTAATTAACCCTCTCACGGTTTTGGGCGTTTCTCCCACTCTGTTCTCAGTCGCGGGGCAAGGGTATTGCACGTGCTTTTCTAAATGATGAAATTTGATGGTGGGAGTAAGTCCGCTTAAGCGACATGCTATCTCTACTCCGCCGGAAGAAGTACTACACAGGCCGAATCGACCGTGAGAGGGATAACCTTTTGTCACTTGTATGATATTTACATACGAGAACAAAAGCACTTTTTTGTTCTAGCGGAACTTTAGGAACTACAAAATTTGAATTATCTAATTTATTAAATTTTTCTGAAATATTTCGAGGTATATTTATTGCGCTTAAATATTTAAAACACTTTAGACAACGAACATTATGTTGTCAGTACTTATACTTGGAAATCTTACTTGAAAAAAAATTAAAAAATAAGAGTGCGCACTTCCTTCAAGTAGCTGTGTGTCTATCATGCTTTCTTCGAGTATCTGTCTATCTTATTGTGTGTCCGACAAGTGTTAAACATAAAATTAACGCCAAGACTTTTTACTTTTCTGCTATATACGTGGAAAACACATAGCTTTAATAGAAATTCATTTCAATTACAGACTCGTATCATGAAGGACTACAATTCATCATTAGTCAGGACTCGTCGTACTTGCCGGAGGAGCTTCTATTCATGAATTTCATATCAATTAACCGTAGGTCTCCTAGGAGAAGAACGTTCGGACTAAGGATTCGCCGGAGGTTTTGTAAATTATTCAGAATATAAACTAGTTTTAAAAACTTTCGGTGTTTATTTAATGTTCAACTATATTAGCTTTAAATAGGAATGAATTGTGGCATTTATTAACAAATATGTAGTGTTATCACTCACACAGCAACTGTTGAAATGTCGTTATTTCTATAGGCGGTAGACCGCAAAAATAATCCAGAGCATGTACATTGTAACGCTATAGAATTTAACGTAATCTATTGTGCCGTCATTCAAAACGTAATATTTAAAATCAATAATTTACACTATTGCTAACTAAATTAATGAAATCAATTTTGTTTGTTCTGGGCTTAAGGCGCTATCTATTTGACGCATATCTTGCTTATCGAAACCTCGCGGAACGCTTTGGCGCCACACTGTCTGCGGCGTCGAGACCGATTGCTTAGAATTGTATTTATTATACATGATAGTTTATCAAAATGAGTATCCCTGCATAGAAACTGCTCTAACTTAAAGTTATGTATGCTTTGGGTTATTTCCTTGGCATTGATGAAAGACCTAATCCCTTTGCTATCGTAAACAAACTGTTTTGCGTATCGCAGTGCCACCACTCCAAATCGATTCGACATTGGACTAAGTCAAACAGAGTTTATATATTCAGGGCGGATGACTGAGCTTCCAGTCAGCTGGGGAACGTTTACAGGTGACACGTATGCGCCTATTTTTTTAAATAAAAATGTCTAAGAACTCCAACACTATTTCGAAAATTATAACGTTCTTTAGGCAATTCGGCAAATCGAAAATTACTGAAGAATCTAACCAAGATCCTGGCCAAGACATGTTTGGAGATTTTGGGTTCCTGCATGTTCGCCGGCGGTGGTTGCAGACTCCTACATTTGGGGCTCAAAACTTCTATGGAGGGATATCACGGGACCCGGCCGATCGGAGGAGTGATTTTCAAATATGCGGCCTACCCTGTTGTCTTGGTAAGTAATATAATCACTTCTATTGAATTGTGTTAAGGTAAAAAAATGGGTTCTTATCACGCTAGCCAAGTGTACGAGATAACTAGTTGATCCAGTCACGCGTTGCGGTGTCTCAGTTATTACGTGTTTTACTCTTATTTTATAGTTAGGTATATAACTGTAGATTAGTAGTTAAAAATATAAATATCCAAAATAATACATAACGCATGGAAATAAAATAAAAAATATTACAGAAAAAGTGAGGTGTAGTAAATAGATCAACAGAGCACGCGCACTATAAAATAAATTAGTTGAGGAAGAAATGTAAAATTAAAGCATGGTGCCATCTATGAGATATCAATTACAGACGGTAATATAGTTTTCTATCAACGAACCAGTTTAAAGAGCCATCTCTTCGACACTTATGAAAATTACAATTATTAACAATAACCAACATATTATTTTATTGGTTATTTAAAAATTTTGAGGTCAGTAATCGGAATAAAACCATCCTATCTCTCATGTTCGACCAAATTAAACATAAATGTAAACTTTTCATGAAAATCAGTTTAGAATCAATCTCAGACATTAATCTCATTAGAATTAATCTCAGATATTAAACTAACTGTTTCAACATTGCTTTAATAGCTTAATTTCATTACCGTGCATTACTCCCAATAAATCGACAACTCGTGGTTTATTAATCATTACAGTAATAAAAATGTTTTGACATTAGCATGTGAATATTAGGAGTGAAATATATTTTGAGTGAATAAACAGTTGCCAAATTTTAAATGAATAAAAAAAAGTAAACTGTCATTTCATTGCATGTCCTTTCGGATATTTGCAATTTGCTCACCACACAGATTTACTTTTTCTTTTTCCCACCCCCCAATTGCGGTTGTGGCCGGCTTAGGATTTAAGGCTGTACCCACATTTGCCCTGTGCCCCACGCTGGCACAGTGACCTTGTTTGACACTGATCCATATACAAATGTATGAAAATCAGTGCCATTTAGGGAAACCACAGAAAAACCCGGTCTGGTACAGCCCGGCTACCGGAGCGACGCCCGGCGGGTGTTGAGATAACTAATCTAACACTCGCCGGGAATCGAACCCTCGCCTATCCAGTCCGTTGTACGAACAGCCTAAGACCCTGCGCCTTAGACCGCTCGGCCATCGAACGGACAGAGTTTTAAATGAATATAAGTGGCAGATTGAAAGGGAGTGAGAACAAATTAATGGAGATGTGTACAATCTGAACCAAACAGATATTTTCAACTCAAGAGCTTTTAATACATTTAAATTTATAATTAGTTTACAGTAGAGAATACAGTTTAAACTCTATTGCAATAGACACAAGGTACAAAGATAGAGGAGTAGCTTTTGCGATCGGGCTTTTCATTAAAATCAGAATCTTTTTTTAACCATGACTGATTTCTATAATTTTTCACATAAGCTGTCACGCCATCGATCGTCAATCCAAAGCCTTCAGTATTTCCGTATTTGCTATAATGTTGAGACTGGTACTTCCATAAAGCGCATTTCAAGTGTTGATACTGCTGCCACTCACGAGGGACCACGTAGATAGTCTTATGCATATTGACACTGAAAAACGAAGACTATTATTCGTAAAAGGAATAGACATCTAGAATAGTATCAGTAAAATAATTAGCTGTACTAACTCTTTACTACAGGCAGGACAGGACATCTTTAATAATATTTCTGAAGGCTTTATGTTAGACACCAGAGGTTAGCACAGCTCTAGTTCAACAAAGAAACTCTTCAGTCTGGAGCGAGGATTGATGTTTATAAAGAGACTGAGCTATTTGAGTTTAATGATTGAAGATCAAAAGGTCATTAGTGAAGTGTTCTCCTCAATTGCATCGATTGGTAGTGCGCAATTGTTTGTTGTTTTCTCAAATGTCACTCTTGGTTCTAACTATTCTGAGGGTTATCTGCTGCTACATTTAGATGCTTAAGCAGCATCGCGTATTTCTAAAAAAAAAAAAAAAAAATTTAGTATTAACAGATAAAAGGTCGATTTCTTCAAATGAGAATAGGTAGAGTCGAAGACACTTACATATCAGGCCAAGTGCAGGACACAAAAATAGAGTCGTAGTCATTGTAATAAGGGCAGCTTCTTTTGTCATTGCACCGTTTCATCCAAATAGAATTTTGGTGACGCTCCAATCGTGCTACGACGTTTGCTATGACAATCACAGTACCCTCTATTTTCTTATTCTTGCGGAAATTAGCTAAAATTTCTACTTTGATGATATATCTCAGAGCTTTAATTGACAATACGTTCCATTCAATTGGAATATACACGACATGGAAACTTGACATATTACGGCCAGTTGAGTGTTAACGTGATGAAAATTAGTGATGCGACTGCATTATTGAAATGTTACGCTTATTTATAAGCAATTTATGTCGAATCTCAAGAGCCCTCAAGACCATTGATGTTCAATTGGAAGTAATTATTCGAGGGTATATATATCAAAAGTGTCAGGGTGTTAGTCATTCATCAAATGACCAACGTCCGAGGTTGATGTAATGCACATAAGTGTCAATCAACTTACTACGTCCCCAATTTATTGCCAAGGTAATAGTTCTAACGTTTTTTTTAGGGGGGAGGTGTCACGTTTAATCCAAGCTAACGAAGTTCTTATTTGCAGATCCGCTGTCTCCCGAAGGGAAACCGGTTTCATCAAGTAAAAGCTACTAATGGCTGATCGCAAGGCATCCAGTCAACCAGAGAAACCGAAGGAAGGAAATGCAGTTACAAGGTTCATTAGACGCCTCAGTCCCACCAAAAGGTACCACGGCTCAACGCCTGGAGCAAGTTCTGCTACTCAAGGGGGGGCTTCGTCATCCAAGAAGCAAGACTCATCAGCAAAGACTACTGAAAGGCCTAATAAAAGTTCTTTGAACCTGGTGGAATCAAAGTCTAATTCATCCAGCAAAAGTAGTCTGAGTAACGATCCACATCCGTCCTCTTGGATGACCCCAGCTCAATCGTACCAGTCGCTGAACCAAGATGAACGATCTATGGAACTCAAACTTCTAAGTCAACTGCATTCGAACTTCGATGAAGCCACAGGGATTCTTGGGAAATATATTACTTTGCGAGGGCGCAAAAAATAATGTAAAAGGTAACTAAAACTTGTCTGAGACTTTGTATATTTGCATAACTATATTAGAGTAAAGTGTACTAACTTGATATTCATTTTTAATTAAACGTTTTTTTGGTCTGTTAGGTATTTTATTATCTCTAAGCACGAAGTAGAGTATGTACGCACCGTAGATGATCTAACTGATAAGATGACCTTTAGTTGAACTGTGTAGAAGAAATAAAATACTTCTGCCTCACTCTTACAAAACTTTAGTACGATAAACAATACTCATGGTCATTAATATAAAATGATTAGAACAGGTGCTTCTTCAGTATACTGTTGGCAGTATCAGTGGTTAAACGAGTTGCAAATATTAATCGTGAAAGTATTTTCAATTCAATAAGCCATCCTAAGCTGAATGATGAGTCCAAAAAAAACTTCTAAGGTTATGGTAGCAGAAAATAGAAACGCTGTGATTCAAACGGAACCCACAAAGCCTTCTATGACTATAGAAAAGTTGGAAAACGCAAGAAAAGTTGCGAATAATCTCCACGAAGACCGGAAATTGTTGGAAAAGGACTGTTTGGAAGCTAGTGTTACCACACCAAACCAAAAGTCTATTGCGATTCGCAGGATACTGGGAAAATCACGATTTTTCAATAATTTGCGAACAGTTCCTCAATCTTAAGATACAAAACAATTTATCGGGAACCAATGAAGATTGATTGTTCGTAACTGGCATAAGTGGCGCACTTGACCCAAATGCAACAAATCAATAGACTGATCAGCCAATTGAAGTGACAAATTAATTTGTTCGATTGATCGACTTGAGTTCAAGAGCCGTGTTCAATGCCGATTTATATCAATTTGGAACAAAGTTTGACAGATTGTGTGAAATAAATGCTCTAGGATCCTGTGATTGGAAGCAAGTTTTTATAAAATAAAAGCTTATTAGTACTTTATTTATTTTATTTAAATCTAGATTAACACATTATATGAATCCTAGATTATGAGAATTTAAAAATATCTTAACTGAGGTGTGTTGCTGTCAGTTGAAATATGTTAATTACAAATAAACGGAACAATATTAAGCCATCATTTTCAATAGGGTTCTTCGATAAAGTATAACGACAAGATTGAAAAAAAAATTAAGACCTAAAATTGTATATATTTTTAGTTATCTTGACCACACCGCCATAAGGTTTAAAACTTTTTTTACTATAAGTCATTAATATAATTTTTTTCACTAAAATTGATAATTAATCTATCAACTAATGTTTTTAATCTGTCCAGCAATCGTTTTTCTTGTCCAAAAAACATATTTTATGACATTTCTATGAAAATTATGGACTAAAAATTACATTTCTCTTGACGAGATAGGAAACTTGATTTTTAGGCCCCAGTAGAGCTATGCCTTCGCGCGCTCGCGCTTAAGGCATGCAATAGATGACGCCGAATGTTGAACTGCCTACTTTATTTCTAATTTGACAAACTTGAATCTCATTATTTTAATTAGTTAGCTTCAACACCCATAGTGATGATAAATATTTAATTTTATTTTATTACTCAATGATCGTAAATATGTCAAGTTTTATAGACTTCAATGAAATAATTACTCTAAGTTTTGACTCTCTTGTTTAGAGTATTTAGCGCTTATGACTTTAGAGAGAGAACCTTTAGACAGAGTCAATTGTACAATTTTCTCCAGCCTATCAACAATCTTGGATTAAACTTGGCCTAGAAGTATAGACGATCCAAAAACATAAACTCGTTTTTGCATTAGGTCTACTTTAAGTTTTACGACTTTTTAATAAATGCAAATGGATTCGGCCAATTTAGCGTTACATACAAATGGAGACATTATTGATATTCGAGATCTGAATTGAAACGTATATGACGTTATCTCAAATAAAGTGAGTAATTGATGGTTATAAAACTGTCAAATTGTTTTGGCAAGCAGCCCGATGACGTAGTTGTAGCGACATCCGTTCTCCGAAGTCGTAAAACGTTGATTCGCATATAAATGTCACTCAAATTGTCAGCACACTTAAAGTGAATTACTTCCTTAGCACATGGGTGTTTGTTGACCATCATGAAATTGATGGAATTTTCCTTTATTATCACCCGCTGAGCTGCTATAAATGAATGGTATCAAGTGATTAGAATTATTCGTCACTGAATACCGTCGAAGGAAAGACGTCTGTCGTTTAGCCGACGAAAATGCACAAATATATTACACTTTATAAGTCAAAAGACTTAGTTCGTTGTCAGTCATGGAGTCTAGAGATGTCGCCCCAGAAAAGGAAACAAATTTTGGATCAAGAACAACTTCGTTTGAAAGATACTTTTGGATCCGTGGATTCGTCATGTAAAGTGACTGTGCTAAGAAGAAGTACCAGTGATCGATCCATGTCCAAAGACAGTAAAAATCCCTCTTAGCCTTAGAATAGTCATGTTAACTATTAAGGTTATGTTTTAAGTGATTTTTTGAGCTATGAAATAAATACTTTTTTTTACATGAGCATGCGCATTGTTTTTTTTACTACTTAGCGATAAGAAAATTCCAAATCTGTACAAAAATCTAATAGCACTTTTAGTTATTTTACCAAATTATAAGACCGAAAAGTACACGATTTTGATTAACTTTTTAGCCACTATGAAGCATAGTTTGGCTTCTCGTTTTACTCACAACGCCATTGAGTCATACCTACAACTATTTGTAATCCATATGGGTATTTTCAAAGGAAAATGTGGTTTTCATGGCATAACCACATCTTTTCATTAAATACGCGTGTGTTACAGTTGTGGTTAAGATCAATGAGGATAAACATTCAAAAATATTTCACCATTTCAATTACTCATAAGTCAGAGGTTATCAAAATCCCGATCAACAATAGAATTAGGTCATATGCCTATAAATTTGCCAACTAAAAGTATATTTCTTCAGCAAAATGTGACTCGTGATCTTTTCTAACTTCCGCTGTTATCAATAGAATTACTCATTATTCTCTGACCAGAGAGAATGTAGTTAGAAATGAATCATCACGTGGTTCCCGAAGAAATCTTATATTACTTAACATAATTAGCAAAGCCTCGCCCCTTAGCAACCATTGCCTAGCAACAAAGCATTACATCTTACTAAACGAACTTTTTATTAAGAGATAGTTTATAGTTACAGATGCTTCTTGGTGGAGATACAATACAGCTCAGGTGAGTTCTATAACTGTTTTTAAATCCATATTTTACTTAAGTATCTACACTGCATCATTAATTAGGTCTTCATGGCAATAGATCGAATCTTAATGAAAAATGAGCGGAAGTTGAAATAGAAAGTGTAAAACTTAACTATATTTAGGCATAAGCTCAGATACTAATTAAGCCCTTCAATGTGTGAATATTATTTGTTCGATAAATTTTGACTGGTGACCATAGGCTATTGTGAATTACTCATCAAATTAAACTAATGACGGATGCAGGGAATTTCTTATTATGGTAGGCAAATTTAAAACAATGGAGTAAAAACACGTCATACAATGGCAATAGGCAAATATTTTTGATATATATACAGCAGCCGATTATTAATTTTAACAGTTGTGAAGGAAATTTCTGAACGATGTCCGTAAAAACAATTATTGTAATAACCATTATTTGCGGGATTTTATGTAAGTACTAAATCGTAACATTTCTATGTTTTTTCTTTTTTGTATTGGGAATCTACAAATTGAGTCACAACGTCTTATCTGGTGGATAGAATTTCAACTATTAATAGCTTACAAATCTATAGTCTTTGCATCAGTATTCGTGACCACTAATACTATCCCACATGTGTACTAGGGTGTTTCACATTTGTATAGAAAAAAAATCATGTCATTTATTTTGTAACTACTGCTTGCGCCCCGAGTCTATGTAACGTGACAGACATTTGTGCCAAATTTCAAGAAAATCGGATCGCATTTAGAGGTTGTACAGTTTGAACAGTTTTAAAAAAATATTTAAAAAAGACAATTTTCGAATTTTAATTGAGTTTATTAGGAAAACTGGAACTTAGAATACTTACTAACAATACCTTTAAACATGTAGAGTACAAACTAGTATTATAGGCAAAAAAAGATCTTATACTGATCAATTTTGAATGATGCAATGCCTTCCTTTGTTCGCTTAGTGACAGCTTTTCTGTGATGCTCAACAACTCTTAATAAAAACTGCCTTTGTTTTTCATCCCTTACCAACTCCTTATATTTTTTTATGAGAGCGATACCTCTTTCTGCCGTGTCATTCACCACCTTTAGAGCATTTACAGAATTTCGAAGAGAATCACTGCAGTATTCGTGTCAAACTAAAGTCGTTTCCAGTCCAACCTCCAAGGTACAGGAGTGAAAGCTGTAACAGCTCTTTGTAGTCTTCTCTTGGATGACTTCCCTCTTTTAAAATGTTTCGTAAGTAGCTTACCATTTTCACTAGTTATTCTTCTAATAAGCCTTGCACAGGACATTCTTTATCGACCATTGTCGTATGTGACGTCTTATCGATAGAAGCCCATTGACTTTGCAACTTACGAAAGATCATAATATCAGGACCACTTGACGGTACACGGATGCACTCTTCGAATACTCCTTTGAGTATCAACAATGTTCGGGCAAACTATTTTTCAATTCGAATACATGCTCCTTTGCTAAGACCAGTGTGGAAGCTGTAGTGTCGAAAGAGACACCGATGATATGATCTCGAAGATTTATGCGGTCCACCTCTTTAATGACTATTAAAGCCATTTCTTCTCTAGCAACTTTTGGAGCAACGGGTATACCAAGCAAATGCTCAAAATCTTTGCCAGTAACTAAAACTGCAATTCTGCAAGTCTTCCAAGTTCACTGTCCCAATACAAGACTAACTTTGGAAGATTTTCAAAGAGCGAGTGTTTGATTTTCTCAGCCATTTCACATCTGTTCTTTGCCTGAGCTGGGTGTACGGTAGATGGAGATATGGAAATCTGTGACACGTCATGGCCAAGGGCCTTTGCAGCTGCTATAAATGAAGTGCTCGCCTGTCTTATAGAGAGCTGTTCTCTATCCCATGTAGACGTAACTGACTTATCCAGCACCGTCAAGTTCGTCAATCTATTGTTTCTAGTAGTTTCATTACATGCTCTTTTTGCTGGTGGCAAAAATCCGACGTCTTCGTCACTAGGTGATGAGAATAGAGACGAGTCTTCTAATGTAACACTTTTGTTGATTTTAGTGATAGTTTGAATTTTCACCACTTATAAAAAAGTGATCAAAGTGTGCAACCTCTAAATACCATTCAATTTGGCTGAAATTTTATATACGCAGCTTTTACATGTGTAGGACCAAGAAATCAACCGGTTGCAAAAAAAATAAAAAACTTTTGTCAGATGAAACACCCTAATGTGTACATATATAAAAGTGTAAGCTACTTTCCGACATTTTTTCCTAAACCCTTCCCCCACATGTCAGTTCCCAATTCTGAGGTTCATATCGTTGCGCGCGCAGTTTCTACATTTAACCTTATACTGGACTATATACAAATCAGGACGATACAGATTGCAATAATATGGTTCAGTACAGGGTCTTGCACGTAAGTTGCGTGCGCATGCGAAGAACCTTAACCATTTTTGTAAGTTAAAAGATATGGTTAGTGTTTACTGATAGTATTTAAGATTATAAAATTTTTTTAAATTAGGCCTATATTATTGTTTTTAAATTAATTACTTAAATTATAGAGCCGTACTGATTCGAAAATGACTATAGTTATAAAAAATTGTTTAACCCTTCGTGTGTACACTGTATTTTTTAGTACACGGTGTGTACACTGGGTCTTTTAAGGATCGGTCTTATTTTCAGAGTTTTCTAAGGTTCCAAAAAATCTTAAAAAATTCTGATTTACTTTTTGAAGTGTCTACTACATGGCTTAACAGTCGTCAAAGTCAAAAGTTTATAACCGTTGTTAATAAAAATTGAAACAAAAGCCCCAAAAATGGGAAATCTGATTTTCGACTGTTCCCTCAAAGACCCAGTATACACACGCCGGGTTAATAATGTTTGTTTAAAAATTATTTATAAAAAAGGTTTGAATAAGAAAATTATACAGTTATCTGTTGCTTTTTCTCAACAAAAACTCATAATTAACTAAAGTGTATTTTCAGGAAAACAATTTTAATGTGATTTTAACTTATTCGTCTTTTATTTTCAGGGTACTCAAATGCCATGGAAGTTCAATACAAACTGAACCAAAATATAATGGGCAAACTTTTGTTGCCCCTTTCCAAGAAGAGCCCGACAGGGCAATTTTGGTCGCAACGATGGCCGGTTGCAAACCGAATAACAACAAATGAAAATAATACATGGCCAAAAAGAGTGACTTACAATAAGAGTTTTATCTGATTGTTATGAGGTGGACCTCACCCTATTTTACGTGATTGAATATTTAGTATTTAAAATATTATATTGCCTTGAATATTAACAGCCCGCACGGAAAAATATGTATGTGAGAAATAGAAGTGAGATAGATGTGACATATATAATATACATGTGCGCAAAATAAAAATATGTGAAATATATTTTCAAGTATATGTTTAAGATATATGTGCCAAAATATATGTTTAAATATATATAGTATATACGCCACATATATATTTATGCTCAAAAAAAATAGATGTGAAATATATTTTCACATATTTTTTTCGCATACATATTTTTCCGTGCGGGAGTACTCAGTATTATAATTAACTTCCAGTATTTGCAACGTTAGTGTGCGAGTAATCTGCAGCGTCAGGGTGTCCGTTGACATTCTGATTCTGGCTGTTGGTTGCCGTCACTTATACAGAATTTAGTCAGTCATCTTTTGTCATTAATTATTTCTCTCGCATCACCCACCATAGTTATATAAGTTACGTTAATTACACCAGTTACACCATAACACTGATTAATCGTGTTACGAAAAATGAAACACAATATTTCATCAAAATAACTTTCATTCAATTAATCATCAATATAGTGTACTTAACTAGCCATTTTGATTGCAGTAATAACACTCTGTCTCCGCAAAATAGATTAAGTAGATCGCTAGATTTTTCAATAATGATCTTAATAGTTTTCGACTAACATATTGTAATAGTTTAGTAAATTAAACGAGATTAATTTGTATACCAAATTGTACTTAACTAAGTTAGAAATATGTGATGTTATGTGCTTTTGTTAGTGCCCTGTTGTATTATCCTCGTACTATCTAGGAGTATTACGCAGTATTTATAAGCTTCGGGCATGTATTGTGACCTCACAACTTGTAAGGGTCATATTAAGTTAAGAGGTAATTGCTTTACCCTGTACTGATCTCAGCCAAATTACTTAATTATTTACGATGATCGTAGATTAACCAAAAAAATTTTAAGTCTATTGTGATTATTATTTTAAGGTTTTTTGCATGTGAGTGATGGGTTATCACTAATTGTAGAGTGATTGGAATTTTATGTTAATTTGTAAGCATAATTGTGTAATTTATAAAATTTTGATGTCTCAAACTTAATCTGAAAACTGATGAAATATTGCATATTTTTTGCTCGCAAGGATTGGCCCATTTTCAGTTCAAAATTAATAAAATTTTTTACTAGTTAAATATTTTATTTTGACATTTCATACCCTAACATTATGTCATATAAAAGCAGTTCAGTTTTTGTCATAGTTCAGAGAAACTACTTCTTAAACATTACACTGAAAAAACAGTTTAAGCTTTACACTTATGCCATAAGCTCTACACTTACACTAGATGGGGTATTTAACCCTTTCTAGTCAGAGGATATTGAAACGTCTATGTGTGAGCTGTTAGGGGGGAAAACCAATCATAGTTCGTAATACGACTGTGTGAGAGACAGTTCAGTTGTATTAGTATGTCCATGCGTCTCCTTCTACTATTTTTCTAGCCCCCTCTGTACAATTCAGGCTATGTCTCTCTCAAGAAGAAGACGTAAAATTAAAATTAAGAGTGGGATTTCAAGGCCAGACTCTAAAGGGTTAACATGGGTATAAGCTACACGAATATACGTTTTGCGGTAGGACTTAAACTTTGTTTCAGTGTAGCTAAAAATACATCACTTTTAATGAATTATAATATCAATCAAATGAAGAACAATTCCAACATAAAATCAAGACCAATCTAGAATAACTTAGTAAGTCTTTAGCTTTTAGAATAGTGAACACAAATAACGAACAGATACCTATGGGCTTCTAGGAGTCGTGACGTAATCCACTGACAGTATTTCATAGTGATATGTATTGTTCAAGACAGACTAACTTTCGAGTTCGATAACTTTCCTTGTCCCGGTGTCCCCAAAAAAGCATCGGGACGCAGAATTGTCTCTTTTTCCTAAACTCTTTTCCCTTTGAAATGAGTTCATGTATTGTAATTATGATGAAAAATTTTCGAGCTCTTTTCGCTCGTGGATTTTCTATGCACCGTTCCCTATACGCTCCTGACCAATGGCTAAATATGAACATGAATCAAAAATTCACGCTCTACGTTGCCTTATTTATTGTAAAGTGAAGTCATGTAATCAAAACTAAACATTTAGACGCTCGCTTCGCTTGCGCCTTGATGTAGCTCAATTTCTTTCTGGACAATTGGTGAATTTGATTAAGAAATGGCCCCCTGCTGAACGAAATCATGAATCCGCGCCTGGTTCGTCGTGCAAATATAAAAATAACTGAGCATTTTTGTTTTATATTGTTATTTCTTTGTTGATTTGTAAAAAACACCTACTCTTTTTATAAATAGGTAAAACAAACATCCAAAATGTGGTTTTTTCCATAAACCAACGTACTCGTACTTAATAAACCGATGCGATGTCCCGTATTAAGTCAAAAAAAATTATGGTCACTTTACATTTCACCCGAGATATTTCTGGCGCTCGAACTAAGTGAGACCGCCAATAGTTCGAGGGTGAAATGGGTATTTAATTTCACCCGAGTTAAACACTCTACTTTTCATT
>CAMYPC010000038.1:0-63069 GCA_947284805.1 Coleophora flavipennella | reverse complement strand
ATAAATGAATTTAATTATTATTATTATTTCGATACATAAAATTTTAGCTACTCTGCTAACTTCGCACGAGGCGAAGTGGCAGGAGCACCTCCAGCGGAAGCACAGTCGGCTGGAGTTCAGTGCGACGGGGAGAGAAAGCGTCGAACTATCCGGGCATTGTCGAGGAGGACTGCTTTCTGCATTGATGCAATTATTGCCTTGCCTCGGAGATCCAGCCGCCTTAGGTGACGTTCAAGGTCGGCTGGAATTAACCCGTTCACGGATAGGACTACCGGGATGATTTCGGTGGATTCCACTCGCCACATATCAGTAACCTCGTGCACCAGGTCCAGGTACTTGGTCCTTTTTTCGGCATCAGCCTGCACGAGATTTTCATCGTATGGGATAGTGATATCCACCAAAAACACCCTTGACTGCGCCCGATCCATCAGCACGATATCAGGTTTATTCGAAGGAATAGTCCTGTCCGTGATGATGGGTCGGTCCCAGTAGAGCTTGGCGCGATCGTTTTCGAGAACCGGCTCCGGCGTATACTTGTAATACGGCAACCGCCGAGATATGAGGCCATGCTTAAGAGCGATCTCTTGGTGTAGGATCCTGGCTGCTTGGTTGTGCCTGTGCAAATACTCAGTGTTGGCAAGCATGGAACAACCGGAGGTTATATGACGCAGGGTCTCCCCTGGTTGACGGCACAACTGACAAACGTCCAAGGTGCCGTCTTTTATTATGAACCTCCTATAGTTGTTCGTCTTGACAACCTGATCCTGTATTGCACAGACAAAACCCTCGGTCTCCGCAAAAAGGTCACCGAAGCGCAGCCAGTGCACGGAAGCCTTCTGGTCTACGAAAGATCCACAAAGGGCCTTGAAGAACCTACCGTGCAGCTCTTTGTCTTTCCAGATGGCCTCTCGCTCGGTAGTGCTAAGTACAGCCGGCGCCTGCCAGTTCTCTTGGGCCATGGATAGAGGGGTTAGTCCTTTATCACAGGCTATGACAACTCTATGCAAGTCACTATCGACTTTCGTCAGGAAATAACTTCGTAGGCTGCATATCTCGCGGTTGTGCATTTGTTTGGCACTTAAAAGGCCACGACCGCCACTCTTCCGCTGGATATACAGCCTCATCACTGACGACCTCGGGTGATGCATCCTATGGAGTGTCATAGTAGTGCGGACTTTTCGATCCAGGGCGTCTAGTTCGGTCTGTGACCATCTGAGTATGCCGAAGGTGTACAAAAGAACAGGCATGACCCAGGCGTTGAACGCTCGTACCTTGTTAACGCCTGACAAATAGCTCTCAAAAACTTTTGTCAGGCGCTCCCAAAACACGTCATAAACCGCCTGTTTCACCCCTGCGTCGTGAACACCAATACTTTGCGACATACCCAGATACCGGTATGTATCAGTTTCAGAGAGGGTGCGGATGTTCATAGAGTCGATATCGATTCCGCCTGAATGTACGATCCTACCCCTGTCCACATGAAGGATCGCGCACTTATCCACTCCTAGCTCCATGTTGATGGAACTGCTAAAATCACAAGTGATTTTCAACAGCTCCTCCAACCGTGTTGCATTTGGAGCGAACAGTTTGAGATCGTCCATGTAGAAAAGGTGGGTCATGCGTGAATCACCTCTCCGAAACTGAAATCCCGTCCCTGATTTCTCGAGCAGAAAGCTGAGTGGATTCAGGGACAGGCAAAACCAAAGTGGACTCAGACAGTCGCCCTGGAATATTCCCCTCTTAATCCAAATCCGGTCCTCCGCATTCGACAACCGCTGACCATGGAGACTAAGGAACGTACTCCATTGCCCCATACACGATTCGAGGAAGTCTCGAACTTTTTCATCTATCTTGTACAGTTCGAGGACCCTCTTCAACCATGAATGGGGGACCGAGTCGAAAGCCTTCTTATAATCAATCCAGGCAGCGGAGAAATTGCGTCGATTGCGGTTCACCAATTTACCCACGACCGCATCGATCAGAAGTAGCTCCTTCGCACCGCGACTACCGCCCCGACAGCCATTCTGAGTTACCGCCGTGATATCATTCGCCTCAAAAAAGGCGTCAATTTTGGCCTTCAGAATGGATGTCAGTGTCTTGTAGGTGGTGGAAAGACAAGTAATAGGGCGGTATTGACTAGGGTCAGCGGTGTTACTCGACTTAGGAGCTAAATGAGTGATCCCAGTTGTCAAGAAGTTCGGGACCTGACGCTGCTCGAGTGCTTGCTGGAACTGGCTAGCCAAGGTCTCGTGACTTGCATAGAACCCCTTGATCCAATAGTGTTGCAGTCCATCGCTCCCTGGAGTTTTCCAGTTCGGAGCCTTACGGACCGCTTGTAACACATCATCGGCGCTTATGGTCACGGGGTTCATAGGTTCGATGCGAGCACACGCCTCCTCCAGCTCAGCCGTCCATTGCCCCTCGTTGTGTTGCACAGGCCGGGACCACAGGTTGCGCCAAAAGGCTACAATACCTGTATGATCAGGTCTCTCGCCTGTGTTCAACACAGCAGGTCTATCCAGTGACCTGTAGAACTTCTTCTGATCACTCATAAAGAGGCGATTCTGGCGAAACCGGTCTACCCGCTCCGAGTATCGCCGAATACGGTTTGCCCACGCAGCAATCCGTTGCTTCAGGTCGTCGATGCGCTCTGTCACTAACCGCATGACATTACGTCCTGCGGGATCAAAGTCCGATCCCACAAATGCGAGCCTGACAAAGCGCATCACTCGGGGCCTACTATTGCCCGACCTAAAAGCAATCAGTTTGCCAATGAGGACTCTAGCCTTAGCAATACGACGCTCAATCCTTTTCTGCCATGCCGGCTTTTCCCGCGGACGGGATGTGCGAGCCGATTCTGGCAATTTGGCACCGATAAAACGGCAGACTGCCATTGCGGCGCCAAAGAGGATTGAGTTCGTATCACTGAGGTCGCTGCTGTTCGCCAGATATTCTGACAGCATGCGGTTTATGGCCTCAATGACATCCCGATTTCGGACGCTAAGGGGCAACCGTGGAAGCCGCGGCCTCTCCTCGGGAGGCAAAATACGGAATTCCTGAATCGCCTACTCTAGTGTACTCCTGATTCGCTCCAATTCCTGGGAAACCGTTTCCGTCTCACGATCCTCGCCAAGTGATGGTGGTGGCGGTTGGGCTGAAATTGGCTCAGCCACTTGCGGCACATGTGCAGATAAACGGCGCGAGCCATTTAATGAGGATCGTGAGGCGGGAACGACCTCGCGTCGTAGCTCTTCGAGTTCGGTCGCGCTAAAGATGTTCGAGCGCAATATGTACCGAACTCGATCCGCTAGGTTTTGCTCCGAGACAGATAATGCAGGCTCTAATCGCAAAAACTCTTGGTGCAGCCTCGCTCGGTAGCCCGTCCGACGAGTTTCTCCCCCCGTCGCACTGTAGTACGCACGCATGAGGTTCGTATTTTGAGATCTAGTCCATCTCATGCGGCGTACTCCACCAGCGGCGGGCGCCGATTGCTGAGCCTGTAAGGACTCTGCCGGCGCCAAGCGCACTGGTGGTGATGATGGAAGTGACCGGCCAGATTTTCGGGCCGGCCGTGGTGCGCCAACTCGCATTCTGCCGCGCCTGGCATTAGCGTGAACAGGATGACTCTTGATCCCGCAAGTTAGACGTCTTTTTTCAAAGTGAAAAATACTTGGAAATAGTTCGTCATTAAAATTCAATATTAGGAAAGCTATTAACTTACGAAGTGATTCAAAATTCGTCTTTATTTTATGCTGTAACTGTTCTCCATTAAATTGTTATTATAATTCATTGACGCTTATATAAGTCAACAAATCATTGCATGGTCAATATTTATCACAGGCAGATCGTTACCTGGAAATATCTTTTTAATTTTTTCAATTCATCTACTCTTACAGCGATGAGTTGTAAATCTCTCCACTTGACCGATCAAGTAGCTCGATTATTGATCATGATATTCTGTTTCAATCATCAATGTCATGCGTAAATGTTAAATAGCTACAGGGTTACCTGTCAATATCAATTGTATCGTTATCATGAGATCATTAAAAATTGACAGGTTGTTAAATGGTTCTGGGGATGCCACAAGAATCAAATAGATTTTTTGTCCTGAAATTCGAGCAGTAGCTCATAGCAGATATGACAAAAAATAATAATTTTTTCCATATTAGATAAATTTTGAATGATGATCCCTTGCTATGGCTGGAGAAATAATGCCAAATTTTTTAAACCAACAGCACCTTAACTCAGGTCTGGGTACAAAATATAACTTGATTAAAAATCGTAATAAGTCGCTATAATTGACTATAGTAAGAAAACTGACCACATTTTATAAAACTTTTAGCACAGCCCTAGCTCTAAGGGTAATTAAAATCGATCAAGCGGTTTATTGACGGAATAAATATCTCCAGAACCTATAAAAGGATCATTTCGACGCGTTTTCTGCAGTCCAACTAACGGCACAGCTAGTAACAGTTAATGATCTATGGTTATTTGGCCTGACGCCCAGGGTGACACATTTTTGTCCTAAAATGTAGTTTGATGCAGTAGGACTTAATGCCAGTCGTATTTTGTTCCGGGTATGTCTAAGAGCCAGTTATTGTTAATGTCAAATGAATTTTATTCCAGCAGTTGATTGTTCCAGACTTAAATTATGTCAGTTATGGTTTGTAACAAATGTAATTAAATGCATATCTTGTGAGAAACTATTCAAGTTTGTGACTTATACACTTTAATCTATCTAGACTTAGTAACAATAGTTCTTTGAGACTTATCAATTTTGCTCCTTTGTCATTTTAAGCTGTACTCATTTCGTTACTTTAGTACTTTGATCCTGTCTAAGATACTGCCAATGTCACTATGTTCTAGTTAGAGTTAGTTACATTCACACTTTGAGCCAGATATTGAATGCTACCAGCGTACTTTGTTACCGCCGTTGTTAGAGACTTGATATGTTTGTGCCCGTTGCTGTTTAGTACGCAATAACTTTACGCCAGGCATTCTATGTGACATTTTACGAAACTATTATCGACTGGCAAATATTACCATTATTGTTGATAAAGTAGATTTTCAATAACATCATATAAATAACATTAATGTTTTAAGATATCCCCTGAAGTCTACTTTATTATCAAAAATCTACAGTGAAATAGTTTTGTAAAATGTCACATACAATTCCTGGCATAAAGTTATTACGTGCTAAACAGCGACGGGCACAAACATGTAAAGTCGTGAACAACGACCGCAACAAGGTGGGCTGGTAATATTTAGTATCTGGCTCAAAGTGTGAATGTAACTAACTCTAACTAGAACATAGTGACATTGGCAGTATCTTAGGAAGGATCAAAGTACTAATGTAACAAAATGAGTACAGCTTAAAATGACAAAGGAGCAAAATTGATAAGTCTCAAAGAACTATTGTTACTAAGTCTAGATAGATTAAAGTGTATAAGTCACAAACTTGAATAGTTTCTGACAAGATATGCATTTAATTACATTTGTTACAAACCATTACTGACATAATTTAAGTCTGGAACAATCAACTGCTGGAATAAAATTCATTTGACATTAACAATAACTGGCTCTTGGACATACCCGGAACAAAATACGACTGGCATTAAGTCCTACTGCATCAAACTACATTTTAGGACAAAAATGTGTCACCCGACGCCCAAACCCCCGCATACCTAGCCTCATTGAGGCATACTACCAAATTTTGATTTATACTTTTTAGTCCAACAGAACCCAGTCAAGTTCCAGGGCAAGGAAAAACCCTGCTTTCAAGCATTACTGCTATCATTAAGCAGAAGCTAGTAACATTTCGAAACAAGATGTCCTCATCATCGTCTTCATCATCCTTTGCACACTCTAAGAATTCGGCGTTTACACGCTACTCGCGGTACGCCGACAAGTCGCCGTGCATTGTGCCAAAGGAATGGAAAGAATATTCACAGCAAACTTTGAAAATCACACTGCAAACCAACCTCGTCAGCCATTGGAACGTCTACAGAAGAGTAGAGGGCGCAGTCGTACAAATCGGTGATGTAGCAGCAAAACTGGAGTACCATGACAAACGGTTGTGGATGAAACGTTATGGTGATCTCAGACGAAACCCACTCCCTCAAGAATACGCTCTTACTTACGTGGACAAATACGGTCCGCAGAAATAGAGGTACCAATTTGTTAACTATTGATCTATTGAATTTATGTAGTCTACTATATCATGATACCTTTTGGTTGCTGGACGAGGCGTAGGCAAAATGCTTTTGTTAGAAGATATTTCTTGTAGTATCTTCCTTCATTTTATGGTCATTCGAATATATTTTTTATATAATCGAGAGTCTTCTTATTTGCATACCATCCAAACCATTGATAAACACTAAGAGAGTGACACTGAAAACTGAGGAATTCCACGCAGTGACCGAGGTAAATGACCGCTCAATTGACGACATGATACAGCCATTCACAATCAAAGCTATGGTGATAATAGTTATGAATGAAAATGACCTTCTAGTGTTGAAGCGTTAATTAAATCGTTACGGCACGTGGATTTCGTAATAGTATTTGGGGCGATTCTCAATTTTCTGCAATTGACAAGTTGTGAAATTGGAATCCGACACGTGCCATTAACCCGTAGTTAGTAAAAATGGAAACACAAAAGCACAAACCAGTACAATATTTATTTATTTTTCCAAATACATTGATCACTTTGACCCTTCTTCAGACCAGTGGTATCATCTGCTATTTTCTCAAGCTCACAATATATCAAATGAAGTTCAAAGGACTTTTCACTTTCCTGAGTTCGTTGTGTCTTTTGAGACGCTGCTACTGATGTCCATGACTTAGCACGAACTAGAAGTCCGGATTTCCATGATGTAGAAGAGGCGCAACGAATTTTTGTGCAGGTTATCCTGTTGCGGCCGATGCTCAAGTAGGCTCCAGTTGAGGTCGCAGTATTTTTTGCAGTAAAGTATTATGATTTTATACCAAATGTCGTGTACAAAACTGGACACCGACGTCCTTTCAGCTGAAGCACAGCAATCAGAATGTGATACTGTCATGATGACCTCCATTTTATACTTCTGTTACATAAAGGGCAGACGAATTCAATTCCATTAGTTCAATGATGGAAATTTTATACCCCACCACTACCCAAGAGCATAAAATAAATTTACGGGTAATCAACTTTACGACTTCGTGGAAAAGGTATAAAAGCTTGAATGTAGACTGGACATATTTAAAAGGAAAACACAGTCGTATCAGATAGACGTACTTTTAAATTTCGCGGGTTTTCAAATCGTGAAACAATGTCTACATCTCCTGCAAAAAATCCTAGCTGCTCTAAGAAAGCATGGCATATAATCCCTAGAGAGTAAGATTCTTACCCTGCGGCGACTCTGGATTGTGTCGTGTACAGCAGCTTGAAAGAACACGCGACCTATCACAAGACAGCCGAGGGTGCTACGGTTACAATTGGGGCGGTGTCAACAAAAACAAAAATTTACAAAGACCATATTTGGTTCCTTAAAGAGTCGGACTGGTCCAAGAAGCCGGACGCTACTGACTATTGCATGGCAGTGATTGATAACTACGCGTGCAAGCATGAGTGAAATATTATCAAGAGTTAAAAATCATGAGTGCTTTTAATAGATTGGTATTGGTTCAATAGGCTGTGATCGACAGGTCTAATTGCTGTATTATGCCCAATCAAATGTGTTTTCGTATCAATAGAGTATTGTTTTTGTTTTAAACATTTTTGTGAAAAGTTTTTCGGTTATTAAACTCTGTGAATTTTGTGACCTTAGAAAAGAATTATTCGAAGATATGTTTAAAAAAATGTGTGTGTAGCAATGTACACATGTGATTTATCATAAAGAAGTGTAAGTGTAAGTGTGTAAAGAAGTGTAAATTGGCTTTGGCAGGACGTAGCAACGTCATGATCAAAGCTCAATACCGGGACCAAACTCCAGTTCCACCTGCGGAGGTAACGCAGAGTAGTTACTCTGCTCCTGGAATTAACCAACAGGAGAGGAAAAAGCAGCTTCAGAAGCTGAAAGAAGCTGCTAGAATTCAAAGGCTGCAGGATAATCCAGCAAATTCGATCAAACAGAAGGAAGCGGACAAGGACCTCGTTGCGGAGTTCGAGAACAAGATGCTCGAGGAGATTAATTCCAAGCTTTCTCGACCTTATCGGCATTTCTATTACGATATGTATCCATATCTATCTAAAAAATAATTGTATTAGGTAAATTTCATGAAATCTATCTATTGCATTGGCCCTTATGTCAAAATCTACATAGAATTCCGTTGTTAAATTAATTATTTAGTCGAGTTAGGCCTCAAAATAACACGCGTATAATTTGCTCTGTAATTGGTATTTTTAATTCTTGTATTATTCACTCATTCTCATTGTTTTGCAAGCGGAACATGCATCAGCCATATTTCTAGAATTTAATATCAAGGCCATCCAAAACAATGTCTTTGTTATTTTAATGGTAAAGATTTCTCACTATTTTTAGAAACAATTAGACTTTGAGATATGCCATAGAATTGAGAGTGATTTGATCAATTTTCCAAAGATCTGGATAATTTTTGAATTTTCTTAATGCTAAATAGGGAAAAAAACAATGCACATGCATATAAAAACAATGTAAAATTTTCATTAACAGCTTAAAAATGACATGTAATATTAATTAAGACAATTAGAAGACAAAAGTTACACTGATGCGACGTAGTTTAAGAATCTGAAAAAAAAAAAAAGTTGTAAGAACACCTATCACCTACCTACCAAACAAATGGTTCGTGTGAAGTGTATTGACAAAAAATTAAGGGCCATTTATATGCAAATTTTCATTTTACGACTTTGTGAAACCGATGTCGCTACACTATACTGTTCAGCAAAACAATTTTTTTGGTTAATCTACGCCTCAGATTTGATAGTTTTATGGTCATCAATCACTATCTTTATTGACATAACATCATATGCATTTCAGCTTAAAAATCGACATTCTATAATGTCTCCATTTGTATGTAGCGCTAAAGAGCTTAAATCCGTTTGCATAATTACAAAGTCGTAAAATTTATAGAAATAAGGTTAATGTAAAAACCAGTTTTGTACCTATTGTCACAATTTTTTGCGTTGTCTCCAAATCCGGGAAAGGCATAATCTAACTTTATTAATATGTTAGAAAAAACTTTATTGAAAGCATCTAAGTACCGGTAAATACTCGCTCTAAATAACAGAGTAGAAACGTAAAGTTACTATTTCATTGAATCTATAAAACTTGACGTTTACTACTGTTGAGTCATTAAATTAAATAGTTATATTCAAAGCAGTAAAAACAGTTTGAGTCATACCTAGTAGGTGTTTATTATCTATTCGTACTACAACAAATGCATGTTACGAGCTGCAAAAACTGCACATGTGAACTCGTTAAGATGTTCTGTTGGACAAAATACATATTACTGCATATTCCTCGAGTTGAATCAATTATTTACCGTCTTGCAAGCCACTTACTGCTTAGCGACTCGCGACACGCGATGACGCGCGGCACGTAGGTTGTTTTCTGCTCTAAGTAACGTTTTCTCACTGAAAATATAAAACCTGCTTTAGACCTAATTTGGTACGATTGAATGTAGTCCAGGCAGTTTTCGATAAAAAGTGCACCACAAAGCAACTTACTCCAGCCGCGGAGGTGTCACGTAGTACGATATCTTATTATTCTTTTTAGAGGCGCTGACAGCGTAGTCTGGCCAGGACTCGTCGCTAGAATAACTTCCGCTAAATTTTCTCTTTCGGATGCTGCTTTCTTCCTTTGGTAGGACTATTTCGTACACGTACGCCCCAACCGTTTCTCTGAAATCGAAAACGAAACAATGGACGTCCCTGACCTAGAGTATCGTCACTGTTACAGTCACTTAAAGTCTCAAAAGTACTTACGTTTTAGAGATTTCCTGAAATACATACACTGAATTATTGTTGTCCTCCCGCGTAACTAATTTAGCAGGTACGTCTCTTACTTGGAGAATAGAACTCACATCACACTGTTCTATTATTTTTCTGGCTAAAGTTAACACGAGTGTATCTATACCGCCGAGAGGCCACTTTCAAGGAACTCGAATATCCTCTGCTAACTTCACATACACATTAATGCTGAATTCACTCATTGATGTAATAATGTTTGTTTTCTTCTGCTCATAAAGAACAACTGTTCACACCAAGCTGTTAAAGCCAAATGAGTTTCGGGTAAAGCTGTTTTACACTAGCCTATAGGCATTCCATCTCTCAAATCATTTTCAGTTGAAACACAAAATATTTCACTGTCGCAGAATGAATAAACAAAAGGTAGCTAATTGTTATTTATTACCAGGTTCTAAATGATGTTTCTCTAAGAAAGTATCGCTGCATGCCAAATTTTTTTTATTTCCTTTATCATGACGCACTTAGAGCATTCTTTTGACATTATTTATAGTCCTGTCACACGACTACAAGACTGAAAATATTCCAATGTAAGTCCATTAAGTCAAATGTTCTACTGTACTCCTTTCATTAAGCTATTACTTACATGAGATCCTTCCCGAAGGCAGCGCGCTGCTTCCGTTATCACAATAACTGTTAGTAAAAATGCAAATACAATCTTCATTGTTACTTTTAGATATGACCTCTCACTGTGAAGTTTAGTGAAGCTTTGATATTTCTCAAAAATCGAGCTTCAAGGTAACCTCGTACATTCATAAACTCTAAATATTATTACATCGCTCTGACAGGTACAATTTAATCAAATATCCTAGGAACCACCTTAATTAGGTTTGTTCCGGTCGAAAATGAATTTTCTATTATGACATCAATCAAAACTCTTGGACCATTTATCTTGTCCTGCTGAAAGAGATTTGAGAAATAGCAAATTTGAGTTATTTTTTGGTAGGCTACCGACAAGTTAGTGACCTACAGTTGGTTTGTTCCGGAGTTACTCTCATCACAAGGTAAGTTGGCGTCCATACCAGAAAAACATTGCGCTACCGATAAAACAGTAGAAAAACTTTTTACGTCTAGAGCTTAATATTTAATTAGCACGCTATTTTGTTTAGGTAATACTGAGTCATATTTACATTGCGGTTTTTCCTTATTGTTGCCAATAATAACTTATTATTTCCTGTGACAACCGATAAGGGGTTACGCATAGGTCAAAGGTTAGAGCCAGAGCGATAGGTAGTCTACTTAAAAGGAAATCGTTCCCAAACATCATTACAGTTGTCATTGTGTACTTGAAACGAGAGTTCAACTTTAAAGATACTCAAACTATTAGGTTATTCGAGTACTAGTTTACAGTTGTGTAAATTATTTAACAATTATTGAAGCAAAATGTTCAAGTCTATTTTGAGTTTTGTACTTGTGGTGGCTCTGATGGTAGCGGCTGAAGAGGAAATTATTACAGAAAATTGTATTCCCTACGGAGGATACGTAAGTAAAATCTTAGATATATTCGAAGATTTAGTAAAAACAGTTGTTTATCAATCATTTCCTTGAACTTTAGGTCAACTATCATCAACCTGCTTCCGGGAGACTGAAAGTTTTTTTTCATTCTTCCAGTGCGGACCAATTAATCTACCCTGTTGCTGGCGGAGGGAAGAAGAAAATGGCCGTGTTTCATACTCGAAGACAACGTGCGACGTGGAAATACGAACGTGCAATGTATACAGTGACATCGACGGGTTTAACAAGTCTCCAGAATACATCAATCGCAATAGAGACATGATCGATCTAGAAATAGTCTACACCAACTGGATTACGTCTCATGAAGATGAACTACACTTACGAGTCTACAGTTAAATAGCTTTATATCAACTAAACAGTATTATTTTTTGTAACTCGAATCTATTGATCACTCAAATGTTGTACTATTTTTGCTCAAGTTTAATGCGCCAATAAAAAAATATTTTTAGTAAATTGAGTTCATTTATTTACTAAATTTCTTTATATTGGAATTTCAGAGATTCCAAAGAAAAAATATGTGTGTGTACCAGTGTACACATGTAAAAAGTGAAACTTCTTTATGATAAATCTTAAAGTAAATTCCAATAACTTTTTCAACAATACAAGTTTTGAGTAAATAATTGGAATTATCTATCTAAATAAGTAGTACAATTATTAAATTACAGGAAATCTAGTAGACATCTAGAGATTTTGGAATTATAAATCAATAGATTAATTATTAAAAAGGAATAATTTTTAAAAATCCACGTTTAATTTGTATTTTTTTATTCTTCAAATAAATTAATGTTTTCTAGATTGACAGTCATATTAATTAATCTTTGCTAATTCAAATGGATTTCTATACATTTACGGACACTTACAATGAAAAATATTATTTTTGACATCGCTACTGAATTTTGGTAACGAAAATGGCGCGTAACAGAAAAAAGTGACCATTTTTTTTTTTACATTGCTATAAAATTTCTCTCATACGTCGATAAAGAAGTTTCACTTCAAAAAAGTTACAGTCAATGTACGCCTAATATTTTTGTATTAACTTTTGGAAATCCCGAAGAATGATGCAATTGATGAATTGAATGTTAGGCAGCGTCATTTTCCTTAACAACGGTCAGTAATTAAACTAAATATTGTCACAAAGCCGCGACAGGAAGCAGAACAGATAAAATGAGTAATGTCCAGGGTAATATATTCTCAATTTACAAACTTCATTGTCCTATAAAGTTGATAGTTTAAAGTAAATAATTAGTTAGTCATTGTTTTTACAACCTGTGATCTCTGAACAATTAGCAAGACCACAATATTTGGGTTTATGTCTTGTGGGTCACATCCTGAATATGAAATAGAATATTATAAGAACCTGTTCTGGGGCTCAGGAGCTAGTTACCCTCAGGATCAGCAGCGAAGTGGTTGAACATCGACTTATTTCAACTTTCCCGATTTTGAATTTGAAGTGAAAATGAAGTCAAACAAACTTGTGTTAACGTGTTTAGTCTTAGTGCTGATAGTATTGATTAGTGAAGCTGGAAATGTTATGAAAAAACATTCTCGTCCCTCGAGGTAAGTCCTTTCGAAGTGTTGCATGTTTTGAATCCGGTTTTCTTGGGCATATTGAAGAATCGGATTTGACAATATGATTTCAATTTACAGGCCGAGGACCAGTCAGAGAAGAGGATCTGTGAGTCGATCAAACCCAGATGGACATAGATTAGTTAGAACCAACGCTGGTCATAGGCGAAAACCTGCTGAAGCCCCAGTACGATCCCCATCTCCTGGAAGATCATCATCATCAGGCTCAAGACCTCATAGCTCAGGAATTTCATCCATGCGAAATTCTCAGCCTCGATTTCCGCGAAGAAAAATCCCGAAGATTGTCATTCACCGCCAGATGACGAGAGGTAGATATTTTATTGAAATTACAATATTTTATAGAAATTCAACTGTGCGATTGTTTTCATGACACAAATATGAAATTTACAGGCCGAAAACTGCTACGAAACCCGGGCAGAAGAAAGTTACCTTCAGTGATCCTCTGGAGAACATTAAATACATCGAACCAAATCCCATCCGTAGGCGAAGACCGTCTGGAGGCTCACCATGCACCTCCGGCTGAAATTTTTTTTTTCGCTATTTATAAAGTTCATGCTTATCTTTATAGTGGTCTTATTTTAATTCTTACATCATATTAGAATATATCTTACTCGTGCGAAGCAGTAGTTAAACTTTTTGGAACTAGATCTTGATATTTGTGAAGCACGAGATTCTATCTCAGAGTAACTGGAACGTATAAAAATTGCGTTCTTTGTATTGGTGGTAAAAATAGCTTCTTATTGTTCCCATAACGTCTTTCAAACGTCAAAGGTCGAAATAATAAGTAGTTGGTATTAGGAAAATCGTCTTGAAAAGCCGATAGTCATTTAGTAGCTGAAACTGTACCAGTTTACAGTTGAGGAAATTCTATAAAGAAATAACTCAGTAGCAAAATAAACTATAGTGTTATCTTGGGTTTTCCACTAGTTGCGAGCCTGATGGTAATGAAGGAAACTGCATTTTCTACAGAGGATACGTCAGTACAGTCCTAGAACATTTAACATTAAAAAAAGGATATTAATGAAAAAACATGTAATATAATTTATTCCCTCACATTTATTTTGCGGATTTACAGACTTATACAACGAAAAAAGCCTATCAACATCCTAGGAAGACTATAATTGTCTTGATGTAGATGATTTCGATTATCTGACACCTTCAACAGCCGCCCAATATTTCTGTTTCAACTCTTGGAAATTAGTACTGTTCAGCTGACGCCGTAAATTGAAGAACTCGCTCTGGACTTACCGGTTATTCCAGAGGGACGCAAACATTTTTGAACATAGATGGAGCGAACCAGGTTATACCAAAGCCAACCAACCTCATGGCCACTAGTGTGAAAATTATCTTCATTATCATATTTATTTATACTTCAAATTGATTGAGTAATCAACCAAGCGACATATTTTTTTCAATTTTTTCCTCATTACTCATGAAACTGGAAATTTTTAACGCTTTACTAAATATTTTTTTAGTTACCCTATCCACAAGACTATCAAAGTTTACTTTTTTCCCACTTTATGTCATTAAAACCCGGTTTTTTCTCCCTAAAATTGAAAAAATCTATTAAAAAGTATTTTCAATCGGATCAATAATAATTTATCTTTCTGACAGTATTTTTTATCAACATTTGTATGTTGATAAAAAATATTTGTAAATCAAAATCTTTGCTCCTACACTCAATAAGTCATCATGTCAATAAAAAACTCATTTCAATTGTACAAAACTTTAGGTACAGTCCTAGTTCAGAAGGTAATTAAGGTTTATTGAGCCTTTAATTGGTGTATTGACTCTCTCTACCAATGAGGTATATAAGCCTAGATTTTGAGCATCTTTGACAGTTGAACCAACGGCACAGCTTGAATTATTGCAAGACAAGATGTCTCAATCGTCATCCTCATCATCCTTCGCGCCATCTAAGAATTCGGCGTTCTCGCGCTACTCGCGGCATGACAACAAGTCGATGTGCATCGTGCCGAAGGAATGGAAGAAATATCCACAGCAAACTGTGGAAAACGTGCTGCAGGTCAATCTTGTTAGTCATTGGAACATTTACAAGAAAGTAGAGGGCACTGTTGTCCAAATCGGCGACGTCGCAGCCAAGCTGGAGTACAACGACAAACGCTTATGGATGAAGCGCTACGGTGATGTCAGAAGCAACCCACACCCTCGAGAATATGCTATTACCTACGTGGACAAATACGGCCTACAGAAAAAATAGATTGTTCCATTGAACGTTGACCTATAAGGCTCAAGAAACTGCCCTAGTTGGTTCGATGTCCGACGCACAACTTTCCATGATGTCTTCGGGTTTTAGAAGAACATCCATTTCTTGTGGTGTGTAATTTATCGTTTATTTCTTTTTTTATATTTTGTAAATGGTCTAGAGCCAGAAAATGGGCTTATGTCTATTGCTTTGTACTCGGAAATAAAATATTGTAGTTTTAAGGACGCTCATTGTTCTGACTCAAAACGTTTAAGCAATAAACACTTTTTAGTAGATTTTATAGAAATCTAACTTTTGTATTTGTCCTTATGACGCAACTCATCGAGCTGAATCAGAAAAGACATAGGGTTCAAAAGTTTATAAATGTATGTATGTATATTTATACGATAGAACGCGGCTTGTCACGACGATAACCTCTACAATTCTAAACAGATCGTGATTAAACTCAACATACTTTTTTTTTTGACGATTATGAAGGTCAAGTTCAAGTATGTGCTTGATCGGTCAATTATTCTAGAAATGACAGTACTTTGAAATTTTCAAAATTTTGAAAAATCGTACTTTTCCCGATTCCCCTTGAAATAAGTTTTGATTGGCACAAGTTATCAAATTTCTGTGAATTACATCTGAAAGATTGTTAGATTAACTTCAATTGGCATACCAATACACATCTCTAGACCAAAAAATTGTCCATTTTAGTATTCATTCAATAAAATTTTGCTCTTGCATTCGTTTTAGAAAAGTTCTAAAAATCTCATTGAAAAAAGTTTGTTCATATCATAACACAAAAGTGAATGTTAAGAAGTAAACAAAATATAGAAATCAAATGCCTAAAATTTAAGTTATTCTGTGCAATTAGGTAATAGGCGATTTTCTATATGTTTTGCTTAACATGAAATCAACTTCCATTTTGTCTGCCAAATGGCCTTTTTTTAAAATTAATCCTTTTGTTGATCTTTGCCACCTTTCAGAAATAAACTAACACTTTTCTTACAGAACGCGCACACTTGTTTATCTGAATAACCTTGACACCAATAATAAACAATAAAAACAGAAGCGTTCCACATGTTAGCCGAGGTGAATGACCGGCTAATCGACGGCCATTGGCAGCTATGCAAGCGCACAATCAAAGCTGTCATACAAACATTTCATGAATGAAGTTGACCTTCAAGTGTTGAAACGATAAATAAACCGTGTCAGTACGATGACTTCATAATAGTCAATAGGACGGAGCTTATTGACGAGTAGAATGATTAGAATCTGGCACTTGCTAATGTAGTGACTTCAAGATAATTCTCTTAGAAAAGACGGTGATTATCTTAATCAGGAAAGCTTAGTCAGAAAAGTACGTTACTCGTCGAACGAGGTCAATGTCTGCTGATTATACGAGTCAACAAACCTAACCTACACTAAGCGTCTGCTATTTTCAAGCCCGTACGAACTGCGAATACATTATGGTCTTGATCTTGACCAAAGTCGTTTCGATAATTGATATCTGGAACAAAAATTGACTGGCAAGGATATAAACGCTAATGTAGACTATTATCACTTTTAAAAGGGAAACGCAGTCGCATCAGTTAGACGTCTTTTTGAAATTCCTTGAAAAGTAGGTTTTTAGATTTCGCAGATTATCGGAAAACAATGTTCCCGTAAGGAAACTCCATTTTACACAAAAAAAAAGTAGAAATATCATCCCTAAAGAGTGGGGTTCGTATCCTTCGGCGACTCTGGATTGTATCGTATATACCAGTCTTAAAGAACACCAGAGCCGTTACAATACAATCGAAAGTGCTCCTGTTACGATTGGTGAGGTGCCAACAAAAGCGAGAATCTACGGAGACAATGTCTGGTTCCGTAAGGAGTCTGACCAGTCCAAGAAACCGAGTACTTTTGAGTATTCTTGGGTATGAATCGATAACTACGCGTGCAAGCATAAGTGAAATATTGTGTTGTGTAAGACCTGTTAGAAGCTTGTCAGTGACTTTGATAGACTGTGATAGATAGGTCCAATAAAATATGCTTTTATAAAAATAAAAGTGTTCACTTGTAAGCGTGTTTTTGTTCCCAAACAAATTTTTTCTGCAAAGTTGTTGACGAAAGATAACCCGTTTATTATATTTACATTTGTAGATCGATGATTGGCGTATCACATGATTAACAAGTAAACTAATGAACGCAATTGAGTTACAACCTTTTTGTTTATCTCACTAGCACTGACATAACCAATAAACATCACGATGCAACTACCAGCTGACCGGATTTAAGTCGATAAGGCAGTTGCGAGCGTAAGCTTAGTCTGATGGCTCAGAGATGGAACTAGTGTCTGTTGTACCGGATCCCAAACTGCCCATCACTTATTAACTTTTTACAGGATTTTCACTTTAGGTAGGTATGACTATAGATACTGCGCTGTATTATTGGTCGTAACGAGTCCTTGGTCAAGGTGTGTGAAATTAAGACGAGTCACATACTTAGAGTAGAAATAGACAAATTATCATGATATGCTAATTTTTGTGCTTTTAGAATCACCTCTAGGCTTTGAAAGTCAATTCAAGGATAACCAGACTTTATTTCCCTCCAATAAAAATTGAATTCGATAAATAATGACTGCAAATAACAAAAGAAAACGCGGGTTATTGTTATCGAACACATGCCAAGTAACATTGTATCGAGATGATTTATTACGTCAACACGGTATTGAATACCTCACTAATTTCCATTTATGTGTTAACCAAAAATACTTAAAGTTACTTTATTAGTTTACTAACCAGCTGATGCATCGATCAGCTGAACAAATCAGACCTACGCCATCTGTCGTAAACAAGTGAAGATTTCAGAGCGCCACGTGGGAATGACCTGACGTACTGCGGCGCGGGGGCGAATCAATTAGTGAGTGCAACAGTTACCATCTTATGGGTGTTGTGTTGCACATTCAACTCGTTTCAAACCTCATTTGTCACTATTATATTATGTGCCCTATTCATGGATATTGTTACTGTGGTAATGCGCAGTGAACAATGTCTGTCGATAAATATCAGCTTAGTAAACATGAAATGAAACTTTATCTATTGTATCCTGAATGTCAGGAAAAGTCACTAGGTGTCTTTGACCATTTTATATATTTCGATAAATTATATCAATTTGTAGTGCAATTTATGCGCATAAAAATACAGATATGTGCGACACGTTTCATCACTCTCGCAAAAATACCCAAACTAGATGGACGTGAGGCCTTTCTCTGCTCAAACAAAATACTAGTCTACTTCTCTTGAGATAAAATTAAGGATACCTTTAGTGAAAGATGTCTTCTTCAGCGAACTATGGTGGAAGAAAGTGCTACATGCCGAAGAAATGGTTTTGCTACCCATTAGCAGCGATAGAGTGTATCATCTACACCAGTTTAAAGGAACATAAATTCCAGTATAATACGATAGAAGGTGCATCGGTTTCCGTAGGAGACATGCATACCAAATTGAGGTTGTACAAAAAGCACTTGTGGCTGTGCCTGGATGGAGACCGTTCCAGCTGTCCGTGTTTAAGCGAATACGTTTCAGTGCCCGTCAATGGAGATTAGTCCAAGAAAAAGTAATAAATTCTGTGATAATAGTTTTGTGGTGTTTATTATTATTAATTAAATCATGCCAGGTCGAGGAATAATATGAAGCTATTGGTACTGTACAATTAGTCTGACATCTGCATAATGTTCCGTAGATGTTATGGAAACATTTACTATCAAGTTTGCTTTTCTTCTCTGTCTTAGAAGTTTTTAGCCCAAACTAAGACCTTGGCGACTTAGAAAGACGTTGTTGTATTGTTCGGTAGTATACTGTCGACTCTGTCTAAAGTTTCTCTCTCTATAGGTTCCGCTGTCTAAAGGTTCCACGGGTACGCTTGTTAAAGGTTCCAGGATATTCACCTGCTCTTAAAACTAATAACCAATCAGAATGTACAATTTAAGCGCGCTTTTTGAATGTCCGTAAAGAGTCATGTTTTCTATTGCGCGCCCGCAACGCGCATGGAGGCTAAATACGCATGGAGGGGAGAGAACTTTTAACGAATGGTCCTGCCCCGAGGTGGAACCTTTAGACAGAGTCGACTGTAAGTGGGGAAATAAGGTTTTAAATGGTCTTAATAGTTCGTATAAATACAATTCTTTATTATAGCATTTAAAAATTTTAGTTAAAACTACTCCTAGGCTATGGAAGGAATCTAAATAGCATAAGTACAACTAGTAATAAATACAATTATCAAACTTTCTATTTTTTACGGTGCACATCATTACTTTCTTCATTTTTCTTTTTCCCAGAGTTGATTTCAGCCCCGCAATAACTGCAATAATATCCATTGTTGATCTTGCGATAGTCTTTGAGGTCCATCAGTAGATGCATCCGTAACATCGAGGAAAACTTTTCATGAGAGCCGGAACTCTGTAAACAAACAAAAGTAATTATTATTTTCTCGCATGCAATTGTTATCGTTCGAGCAACTTGCGAGTGACAACAAATGATAACACCGAGAATGTCAGGAATTAGGACAAGTTTACTTCCATCGTCTACACAGCTGGTGTGATGTAATCTCTGCGAGTTCAAAAATACTTGAAAGTTCATCCTTAAATTTGTACTAAAATTTATTGACTACTGAAAATATGTATCAAATTAATTTGTGTGCACGCTAACAGTTGAGTACATAGATAACTTATTTTGGTGACAAGGAATTAAGTTTGCAACCCTCGCCTTTATCTCTCACCTCAGAGGAGTTAAAACTGATTGTACTTACTGAATTATCCTTCGTGTCTCGCACTTCGAGATTACGAAGGTAGTATCACTACTTTTATGTCCCAAACCACAAGTTCAGAGCCTAAAAACATTCGGCGGGTACTGGCACATGTGGTGCCCCCGCACGGCTATTCCTCATTCATTGTTTTTGTGTTGTACAGACCACACGTTTAGATTCAATCGTGTTAGTAATTACTAAGTTTTTTGAGTTTATTTTAATTATAAGATACGATGGGTGGAAAGAAGAAGAGATCACGCAGTCGTGATCGATCAGAAGAGAGAAGTAATTCCAAAAGGTTGCGGAAGCTTGAGGATTTGATGGGTGGAATGCTGACTAGCATAGCGTCTATTCAACAAGCCATTCAAGCGAGAGTTGTGCCTGCATCCGATGGAATTATTGACCAGGAGTCTGTTGAAAATCTAGTTGATAAAGGTAATTTGGTTTTGTTGTATATGTAAAGAGTTAATCTCTTGGCCCGGGAGGCTAGTTTATATCATTGAATCAGGTTACCCGAGAGGTTGATTCTTTGGTGGCGTCTCTTTTTGAGGCAGATAATATAGAGATCTATTCGACCCGAGAGGCACAATAGATGCTCAGATGATAATCTTACTTTATCTGGAAGGTAAAGTAGAGATGATGTAAATTTAATTACCCGAGAGGTAATTAAATATGTAAATAAACCACCTAACCTGTAAAGAATATAAATAAACATATGTTGGTCCGTGCACACGAGTACCATGTTGTTACATCTCTTGTTTTTTCTTTACTAGGTACTGGTGACATCCCTGTTGATCGGAGCACGGATGAGACAAATGTTGACCCAGGTCCTAAAGAACCAGAAGTATCTACAGTTTTGAAGGACGTGACCAATGGTCAATCGTCAGCAAATTCTGGAACGGAGACAACGGTGGACACAAGTGATGGGTCTGAGGCTCAAAATAAAGAGGCGGAAACAGAAGCTGCGTGGGTGCTGGAGGAAGATGCGCTGCGTATTATCGGGGAAGAACCGATCAGTGAGGATCCACAACTTGTATTACACTCAAGTGTCGCCAAAAGGTGGAAAAAATATCTCACAGAGGGTTTGTCCAAAGAGGTTAAAGAGTCGTTGTTAAAGAAATACCCACGTGCAGGAGAATTGTCATTTGAGGCTCCACTGTTGAATGACGAGGTCGTCGGTAATTTGAAGGAGGGCGCTCAGAAGCGTGATAAATATTTTAGTTGGACACAGCAGCTAGCTGGGTCGGCCTTATCGGCTCTGGCTCCAGTTGTGGAATCACTTGCTCCGTCTAAAGACCCCGAGCACATGGACATGTTGGAGAAAGTGTGGGATGCAGCTAAGCTTCTCATTGAGATTCATCGTTCGCAGACGGTGGCTCGGAAGGCGTGTATATTACCAACTCTATCCAAACAATGGGCGACTGCATTGGAAAAGAGAGTTACGGATAAATATTTATTCGGTGACAAACTGGCGGATAAGGTAAAGGAGATTAAAGCGATGGGAAAAGTAGGAGAAGAGATGAAGACTCCGGTTCCCAAGAAACCTGTGGCTCCAGCTAGTTCTTTAAACTGGAGGAGCTCGTTGAGCCAGAAGTCGGTGTCTCAATCGAGCTGGAAGCCTGCGAATTTCAGAAAACCACCGACTCCGAGAATCCAGCCACGTCCGGCGTACCAGAGGCCAGCCCAGTTTCGCCAGCAAAATCAGAACCAGGTTCAGAATCAGAATCCACGGTCACAGAACCGATAGGAGATGACGTAAGTACAATAGGAGGACGCTTAGGTCAATTTTTGGAGGCATGGAAAGAAGTAACGGATGACAAATCCGTGCTCCAGTGTATTAAAGGTTATAAGATACCTTTTAACTCTCCTCCGGTTCAGGCTTGCGCTCCATTTGCAAAGAATTGGACTCCTCTCGAGGCTGCGCGAATTCAGGAGGAAATTGAGAGACTACTGGCGATAGGTGCTGTTTTTCCAGTAGATGCCGTCGATGACCAATTTCTGTCACCTTTTTTCCTAGTTCCGAAGGCGGATGGGAGACAAAGGTTTATTCTAAATTTAAAATACTTAAATTCGTTCATAGAAACAGAGCACTTCAAACTAGAGGACCTTCGTTCGGCGTGCAACCTTCTAGAATCGGGCTGTTTCATGGGTACAGTTGACCTGAAAGACGCGTATCTTTTGATACCAATATTTAAGGGTCACCGCAAATACTTGCGTTTCCTTTTTGGTGATCAAATATACGAGTTTGTATGCCTTCCTTTTGGCTTATGTACTAGTCCGTTTGTATTTACCAAGTTACTAAAACCAGTTATTAATTATCTGCGCTCACGTGGTTGGTTATCTGTTTTGTATCTGGACGACTTCTTATGTCTTGGAAGATCTTTGAGGGAATGCAGGGAGAATATTAGACGGACAATTGCCTTTCTCACTCGCTTGGGGTTCATTATCAACTATGAAAAATCGTGCCTGATTCCTAAGACCAGATGTAAATACCTCGGTTTCCTGTTGGACTCAGTTACTATGAGAGTGGAGTTGCCAGATAATAAGAAACTAGCACTTATGGCTCAGATGAAATCTTTTAAAAAGCAGAGGAGTTTTAAGATTCGAGATTTTGCTCAGCTAGTTGGTTCATTGGTTGCGTGTTGCCCAGCAGTGGAATACGGATTATTGCATTGTAGATTATTCGAGAGAGCTAAGGTTCGGGCACTGAATAGTAATGCAGGGTCCTTTGAGGCCAGGATGTCAATGCCAGGATTTATAGAAAGAGATTGGGACTGGTGGATGAGATCTATACCGGTTGCTAGCCGGTCGATTAGGGAATATAGATTTATTAGGACAATTTTTTCGGATGCATCTCTGTCAGGCTGGGGGGCGTTCTGTGATGGGGAGAGTGCTGACGGTCTCTGGAATGACACAGAGAGAGACTTGCATATTAATCATTTGGAGTTAAAAGCAGCGCTGCTAGCACTGAAGTGTTTTGCGGCAGATTTACAGGATGCCGAAATTTTACTTAAAGTAGACAACACAACCACCATGGCATATATTAATAGGATGGGTGGTGTACGGTTTGCTGGGTTACATGATCTAGCCTTTGAGCTTTGGAGTTGGTGCGAGGAGCGAAGGTTATGGGTTCATGCCACTTACATACCTTCGAAAGAGAACTGCGAAGCAGATTTTGCGTCTCGTATAGAGAATATCGACACGGAGTGGGAGTTAGCTGATGCTGCCTTTAATGAGATCACGAGGTGTTTCGGGGAGATGGAGATTGATCTTTTTGCATCGCGTATTAATTCAAAATGTCAGCTATACTGCTCATGGGGGAGAGACCCCGAGGCTTTTGCATTCGATGCCATGACGATCAGTTGGACACGTTGGTTTTTCTACGCTTTTCCTCCTTTTTCTCTAGTTGCTCGTGTAATTAAGAAAATAAGAGATGACCAAGCAGAAGGTATCTTAGTGGTACCTTACTGGCCAACGCAAATTTGGTTTCCTGCCTTCCAAAGATTGACTGTAGGCAACTGGTTGTGGTTTAATCCAGATGCGAACTTACTTGTTTCTCCTTGCAGGTCAAAACAGCATCCGTTGTCAGCGAAGCTTACGCTGGTTGCCGCCAGGCTATCAGCCAAGCGCTCTTAAAAAGAGGGACTCCAAAAGAAGCAATTGACATTACAATTGCGTCTCTGGAAGATTCAACCTTAAAGCAATACAATGGTACTCTCAGGTTATGGTGGCAATGGAATTTACAGTCATCAGAGGATCCTCTGGAAGTTTCAGCTAGCAAGACTCTCAGATTTTTATCAGAGAGATTTGAGCAGGGGATTGGTTATAGCGCACTCAATGCAGCAAGAGCTGCTCTTTCGCTAATATCGAGTGAGGACATCGCTAATAACGCCTTGGTCTCCAGATTTATTAAGGGATCTTATAAGATGCGCCCTAGCTTACCTAAATATCAGTCTACTTGGGACGTCGATCCAGTCTTGGAGAAATTGGGTGCATTTTTTCCATTAGACTCTTTATCTTTAAAGGACCTTTCGGATAAATTGATAGTCCTCTTAGCTTTGGGTACTGCACATAGAGCGCAGACTTTTGCTCTAATTAAAGTGTCTAATATTGAGATCTTGGAGTCGAGGATTGAGATCCGCATACCAGATAGAATTAAGACGACTCGACCAGGAGCTTTTCAGCCCATACTAAAGGTTCCTTTCTACGTAGAGAGACCAGAGCTCTGCATCGCGAAGACTTTAATCAGATACCTGAAAGTGACGAAGAAGCTGAGAGGAAAGACTGACACCTTATTTATATCTGTTAATAAGCCTCATGGGCCGGTGAAGAGTGAGACCATAAGTCGCTGGATAAGAGCAGCGCTTAATTCATTTGGAGTGGACAAGAAGTTCACGGCGCACTCTACTAGGCACGCGGCGACGTCCAAGGCACATGAAAGAGGTGTTAGTGTGCAAGAGATCAAAAAAGTGGCCGGTTGGTCCCTTAAATCGCAGACTTTTGCTACTTTTTACAAACAACCTATAGAGGTTGGGTCCGATAGTTTTGCTTTAACAGTCTTATCAAAGACATAAATTAAACACTTAGATATTATCAGTAAACTTATTTTTCCACAACACTCTGTTATTTGACTAATTCAATAAATAAACATTTTTATAAAAAGTAAGGGATTTCCTGTATTTTTAAAAGAAATGTTACGCTCTAAACAGCTACCTTCGTAATCTCGAAGTGCGAGACACGAAGGATAATTGAACGATCAAACGAGGCCGCCGAAGGCGGCCGAAGTTTGATCCTAATTATCCGAGTGTCTCGCACGAGAGATTCCCACCCGACTACCATTCGGAGATACCCACCCGATTATTCAAACGGGAAAAATAAGTTAGCTTTAAACTAAATGAGGAATAGCCGTGCGGGGGCACCACATGTGCCAGTACCCGCCGAATGTTTTTAGGCTCTGAACTTGTGGTTTGGGACATAAAAGTAGTGATACTACCTTCGTAATCTCTCGTGTGCCTTCGGCGGCCGAAGTTTGATCGTTCAATTATTTTGGGAGTTGGCTGAGGTGTTCATTGTTACGAGCTCTCTTGGGTGACTTTAGTGAGGGAAGAATCTGAAAGTAGAGGTAGGAGAAATTAAAACTGTGCCCCCTATCGGAACCTATGTGTGTTAAAGATTTCAAAATGTTTTTGTGAAATAATTCTTAAACAGCTTTGTCGATCAATACCAAAAACTAATAAGCTATTAACCTCAAAAACTGTATCGATCGCCGTCAACTGCATCAAAATCGGTTGGTTCGTTCGAGAGGTATCGAATTATGAAAATTTTGAAAAAAGCATGTTATTAAATATCCACCGAATTTTTTTATCTCTAAGAGCTTAAAAACATATGAAAGTTCAATTTTCTAACTTGGAGAGCTCAAAATAGAACAAAAATCATAATTTTAAGTTTAAAGAGCTCCAAACCTCGTAATATACGAAAATCATAGCGATTTTTATTTGAAATTAGCGGGAAATTGCAGAGATTGCTTATAAAGACAATCTTTTCCCTAATTTTTTGTTATGTCATACACTCAGATGATTCAAATTAGTAGAAAGAAATAAAAACTACCAAAAGAGAATAAAACTTACCGTTAATTGTTTTTGGAAGTAACGGCCAAGACGTCAACACGTTGCAGTGGCGATAAGATACTGATAACCGCATGCATCTCCTACATATATAGGCAAAATTTTCAGCAGTCAAACCAATAACTTGAATATGTAATTTTATTTATGTGGACGGGTCCCACGGACGAGCTGATGAGGAGATTAAAAAAATAATTTTAGGTAAAAATGGATTTTATTTCAAGTTATTGTGTTTACTATTAGGTAGTTTTTGAAAAATTCACACTATGAGCTATTAAAAACCACTTTTTTATGTGAAAATAACAATTAAGCTGGAAAATCGGGTTAAATAAAATTGACATGAAATAAATATGTGAAGCCAATTTATTCGTTTTGTGATTGGTTAAATATATCATAAGCATGGAAATATATGCAATTGTGTATTAAAGCGCGCGCTTGCGCGCGCAATTCAAATTCTAGTGGTTATAAATTACGATAGAGAATAAGTATGAAAAATATCTAACCCTTAATGGAGGTAACTATTAATTTGACAGCTAATTGTTGTTCCTAGGTGCAGCATACTTAATTTACCAGATGAACTAGATAATTCGGCCGATAACGCAGTTTAAAAATTATCTCGTCAACCTTTAAATGCCCGCTGTATGTACCAGTTGACCTAGGCTATCTGTTAGTATTTAATATTTCAGTCTCTATTAGTAAGATTGTTACTTAATCAAATGAGCTCACGTAATAAAAGATCACAATTGATAGACAATCAAGAATAATTAAAGCAAAAAAAAAGTCGTAAAACTACGTCATCATATAGGCCCAGCGTCTAACTAGGAGAAGGGACGAAGTACAGTATCGGCCGCTCGGCTTAGACTGCAAGGTATCAGTCTAGCAACCGTGCAGTCCTGAGTTCGAGCCTCAGCGAAGGCAAATGTAAATTTAATTTACCTACTAAATACTTAATTGCGAGTTTCTTTATTCAACACAGGGTTTGGGGTAAAAAATTAAATCAAAATAAAAATATCACAGTCTTTTATTATTTTTACTTAAAATTACGTAGTATACAGAGAACAATTTCAGTCTGGTACTGGCCATCTTTACTGAATGATTTTGAAAAAAAGTATCGATTTTTACATGAAAAGAGATGGTCAGTACATGCAAAAAAAAATATTGTTATACATAAGTGAAATAATTATTTGTAACTTTAGCATTATATGAACCTCGCGCTTAGGTAGAAATTGATAAGCCGTTGCTTATAAAAGGAAAATTTAATTATTAATATACTATGTGACCGCTTACATACGGAAAATTGAAATATTATTCAAACAATAGGATCTGTGGTTTTGTGGTTAGTTGCGTACATAGTGAATAATGATCTAGTTTACATTACTTATGACTAGGAGATTACTCAGAAATATCGAGACTGATTGCCTTAGGCAACCAATTCAAATAATTGACCTAAACGCATGAACCCTATTGAGAAGAACAATTCGAAAGGGTTGAAAATGATTGGCGTTGAAAACTTTATAAACAGATCTAACTTTTTTGAATTCTTCTTCTTGATAAGGGCATAAGAGATTCTATCACGGCCAAATAATATCACATACCCTTATTTTAGATACTTTAAATTAGGTGTAATTAGTCTCATCAAAATTACTAACTATTTAAATATTTTAGTAAAAAACTAATGAGATCATACAGTGGATTCTTTCTGTTCTAAAACTTAAGTCACCGGGAGATTACTGGATTAACAGTTCTAGAACTTACACCATCATTAATTACTAAAAAATCTAGTGGTCTACTTAATTAACCCTACAGACACAACATGAGTATTGTTCTAACGATGATTCTATGGTTTTACCCAAAAAATCTTAGGCCCACCTGGTTGCCGTAAACTCTCTATGATGGGAGGGGCACGTCAAAATATTAAAAAAAATTACATGGTTGCATGGGTGAAAGAAGAACAAAAAAAATTAAATTGACTCGTTTTTGTGAGCGAAACATTTTTGGTAAAAAGTTGAATGAAATAAACCGTTCAGTGCCTCGGGTTTATAATTTTAGGACCAGCGTCGAATACTCACTTTGATTGTTATGAATTTAAGTTTATCAAACAAGTGAGTGCCTAAGTAGTAAGTAGATAAGCGCCTCATTTCAAAAACCGCGCCAAATTTTAAGAAATCGCGTCACAAGTGCGCGCGCATCTTGTACGTGGCACTATATTATACTACTCTGAATCGATTTATTATGGTTCAAATCGATCAATTATAGTGTGGTATAGGGTACACATCCAAGGTGCGCGCGCAACAACGGTGCGAATAACCTCAGCATATCCAAAAAAAAACCATAGGTTTTAGAATTATCGGTTGTAAAGTATGATACTTTATAGAACAGTACTCATACCAAGTAAGATCCCAAGGATGAACTTAGACATTGTTTACAGCTTTTCACCAACTATTGAATTCTGTCGGGTAAAATTGGCTTATATAGAAATTGTGTAACCGATCCTTGTGTGTAACGTACATACCTATCATCATTTTTCTCTTATGAAACGTACTTTCAACAAACAAACATGTTATTAATATCTTTACAGTCAAGGACAAAATGGTTGAATGCAAAATTGAGAGTGTTACAATTATCACAGTTGTAACACACTAAAACTTGTACTAAAAATCATTAAAATTAAGTATTACTAAAGAGCGGTTGGATTTGTTGAAAATTACTTGATGGTTTGTTCAAATTATTTGGCCACGAGTGTACTTGTTATTAATAAGTTTAACCCTAAATTGGTCACCTAATGAGCGTGACGCCGAGCTCAATTATATTTTTTTTATTACATCTTCAATATTCACTAAAATTATTCAAAAAAATTTGACTTTGTTCTTTGAACATTTTAGAATATATTAATAATTTTTTTAAACATCTTTGAAAACGTTAAATTGCAGAAAAAAAATTTCTTCAAAAAATTTGCGGGGCTTTCCTCATCACTTGACGAAAGTCGTTAGGTCGCATTTGGTGACCAGTCTAGGGTTAACAAGTACTTACTCGCTTCGTATTTTGGTAACAATAACAAGTTTATCAACTTAGCAACTGTTTGTGACTTGTTTGGTAAAACCCATTGCATCGATGTGGTTTTCCTTCTACTAATTGGATTAATAACATATTATATTCACGCCCAGTTCTATACCTACCAAACATACAATAGAATTTAGAGTAGTGCTAAACTGATACAAAATTGCCAGCTTATCTAGATTTACTGATCAGTTTCATAGCATCTAGATCACCGATTCTTTTAGTTTTTGGAATTTTCTTAACACAAAGTCGTAAAAAAAAAGTGCGCATGTGGATTTTACTGCAATGAATTACTTTTTTGTTATTTTGCAGATCAGAGACGACCAAGTTTACGCCTTGAATCATAACCTTAAATTACATTCATTTATCGATCAACTGACGCCCACCTGCTGATCAAGTGGTTCGCGAAAAGTGTGTTGACAAAGAATTGAATGACATTTATAGCCGAATCCACATTTTACGGCTTTTGTTACAATGAGCGGTTTACCAAAACAATTTAATTTTATTACTTAACCTCCAACCGCTCTGATTTGACAGTTTTATGGTCATAAATAATTATTTTTATTCGGCTTAAAATCATGTACGTTTTCAAAATCAATAATGTCTCCACTTTTATGTAGCCCTTATGGGCCGAATCCATTTGCATAATTAAAAAGTCGTAAAATTGAGAGCAATAAGGATAATACAACAAGTTTTAGTAGTATGAGTCACCTATTGTCACATTTTCTTTTGTCGTCTTAGTTATCTGTTAATCTGGACCAGGTATAATCCTATTGCTGGCGATATATTAGACAAAATTAGATTTAGAGGAGCCAATGAGCGCTAAATAATCACTCGGTAAATAATCAAGAGATTAAAATCGTCCTATTTCATTTAAGGCAAAAACAACAGTATAAACTTATAGATTTTCCTAGTTTACTAAATAACTTCACAATTAAATAAATTGTAGCTTTAAGGAGATCCAAGTACCTCCCTAGTATAAAGAATGTTTATAAAAAAATAATAGTTTGGAATACTTTTGTTATGCATCTTGAAATCCATTTTTAAATTAATTAATAAAATTCTTGATGAAATTTCAGGAAAATTTAATGATAAAACAATTATTAACATTTAACTGACTAATAAAAAATTTCGCACTGTGAATTACCGGTATGCGTTTAACAACACTGCGAGAGTGCCCTAACCTTAAAATTTGTTTATTTGTAGCATTTTAAAAACCGCGGCTACCTATGCGCCGGCTAACCGCGCAATCGGTGCTGCCAAGTCAAATAGATGACTTTAAAAATCCAAAGTACCTTGTAGTTTTTCATAAAAAATATCATATATCTTTGTAATATGTTGGGAAGCCTACTTTGTTTATTGTTTTAACCGAAACCTTATTATTTTTTCAATCAAATTCAATAAAAACAAAATTTTTTTAAATTCGTTAATCGTATTAAATTCTTTACCAAATACATGACTGGTGAAATCTCCATTTACCTACATGTAAAAATTTTGATTTTCAAAACTAATTATTTCATTAAATATCCGGGAAACCTACTATTTTTTAATTTTTTTATTAATTATTAAGTTACGTAGAATAGATTTACAAATTTTTAGCAAGTTTTAAAAAATTGACGACTTCGCGTGGATCTCCTTAAGAGCTTCAAAATTACCTTAAAATGACTCCACATAAACCCGATATCCACTCCGTTATCGCCGGGAACTCATGTTGAAAAGAAACGGCTGAGGTCGCACACTACTTCGGGGGCCCAATTTTAAAACACAGTAACTGAAAAATTTTAATACCTGATTTTTTTATAAAATCTTAAAATTTTCAGTTACTGTGTTCTAAAATTAGGCAGCCGACTTCCATCGATAACTCTTCATCCTCGTACTGATCATCTTCAAAAAAATAATTGAGATGATAACCAGCATTTATATTTTGGAAAAGGTTATTACGGCCTCGTATTCCACGCCTCGGCACTATTCGCCTCCGTATCTCCATGAATTCCAAGTACATAGGCAGCGGGCAGTCCTCTAAAAATTGATTAACATCTTGCGTTACGCCGATCAGTATGAACTAGAACAAGAGAACAGAAGTTAAACACCATGATCAAAGCATAAATTACACAAATATCTGCTGTCAGCAAAACCCATGCACCTCTAACAAATTCGAGATCTCTTCTCCGAACAGCATGCTGTCCCTTGGGTAGTTCGTTCTAAGTTAGGTAGTTCGTACACTTGAACAATTGTATGCAGTGGGGTGTCCATGATTTTTCAATGAATTTTTAGTTTTTGGCCTAAAAAAAATTATTCAATCCAAACAAGCTCTTAAAGTCCATAAATAAAACCGTGCGGAAATCATGTTACATTTCACGTTTAAATAAGTGGGATTTTGGCATTTTTTATATTTAATTTTTTTAATTCTGAAACAAATAAAAATATGGCTATAAACGATGCATATTTTTTTAGGAAATTTTCTGCTTTACAAAAATGGTATCTTATAATTTTTCGATAAATTGATTCTTTTAGAAGTTACATTTTAATTAATAGCCATATTTAAATTAATTGGAAAGTTTGAACTTTAAGATTTGTTCAATTACCCGTTTGAAAAATATCGAAATATATAAAAGTTCAGGGGCCGGCCTTGATAGCCGAGCGGTCTAAGGCGCTGCGTCATAGGCTGTTCGTATATATCGGGTCGGACAGGCGAGGGTTCGATTCCCGGCGAGCGCTAGAAACGTTGAAAGAACACTCGTACGGGGTCGCTCCGGTAGCCGAGCTGTACCGACCGGGTTTTCTGCGGTTTTCCCTACGGTATGGAGAGGATGATGTCCACTGAAAGAGAGCAATAATTCTCATTTGAAAGGAATCAGGGACGGACCTTCATACTGTTTAAGGTTGTAATGCGTATAGCAGGTACAGTAAGGGGGAGAGTGTGAAGCCGGCCGCAGCCGCAACCATGGCAGGATTGGGGGGGTAAGGAGAGATGAGAGAGCTGAAAAAGGGGGAGAGAAAAGGTCGAAAAGATAGAATAGAATGTGAGAGATAGATAGGTCGTGAAACTTGTGAGAATAAGAAATGGAAGTGAGAGCGGATAATGGGAGAAAATAAGGATAAGAATATGTGTGAGAGATCCTTACCCCGCCGCTTGTAAAACACTCCAGAGTGATACAAGTAAAACCCAATCTATCTATCTATAAAAGTTCAGGGGACGCAGCAAAAAAAAACCTTAACTTCGGAAAAAACGGACACCCTAATGTACAAATTGTAAAGATTTATTCACCCCAATTGCCGATGATTAAGTTAGACCCTTACCATGAATAACTCAAGGATGGGTATTACATAATATTTCAGTAAAACAACATTTTGTATTATTACACTGGAGCATTCTTTTTAGATACGTGGAATTTACAATTTAGTATCTCAAACATTCACTGAAAAAAAAGTATAAGTTTTATGCTTATACGTTTAAGCGTTAAACTTAAACCCATGTTAAAAACGCCATCTGTATAAGTTTTACGCTTAAACATACCCAAGCAGCACAAAAAAGTTTTTGTTGATATTTTGTGAACTTTTAGTTGACAATTATTTTTTGTTAACTTTTGGTTAAAAATAATTTGATCAAAAATTCAACAATTTATTTTGTGCCGCTTGGGTATAAGCGTAAAACATACTTTTTTTCCGTAATATTTTATTGCCTCTGTAAAGTTCAGTATAAACCTAGCTTTACTTATACTGGATCGTTTATCACTCTGACCTGTGACATTTATGACGGTATGAACCGGATTACAGGGAAATCTTTTATTAGTTACAGAGGAAGGAGAGTATATTTAAATATATAATTCCGTTCATGACGGAATGGTTTATGCTTAGAGTATTTTTTCAGTCAGTATACTGAATATATACGTATCCCTGGACTCGATAATTTTATCCGAACTGTCAGTCGAAATTCGCTTTCGCCTTGAATCACCTCATTCTGTGTTACTGAGTGGATAGATGCTGTACTGCAGTTGTGTTACGTCCTGATGTTAGAGACCACAATTGTAACAGTCCCAAATTTTGAAGGCGCTCACTAAAGAACCTTCTTCGGGCAACGGGGACCACGTTGAATTTAATTTAGGGTAATTGACTCACGAGATGATTGTCAGGGAAGCCGATTAAATCACACGATTAACGCAAATAATTAAGGTTGAATTCGCGGACTCCGAAATACGATTTTATGACAAGGGAACGATAATAAGAGAGAGAAGAACGAACCCTTAAAAGTAAGTAAAAATAAGAAAGAAAAATAAATAACTACCTGCGTTTCGCTCTGAAGGATCAGGTCAATTGAGTTGAACAATAATTATTAAGTAAAACGTTAACTTTATTCACCTTAATTAATTCACTTATAATATTAAAGTACACGTACAAATTAATTGACTGGTAATAACGGTTCACTGAGAAGTACAACGGCTAGGAAGACGCGTTTCGACAATACTCGATCACTGAGAATGAACCTACAGAGGTTAGTTCTAAGTTTTAGACTGACTAATTAAGTTGTTAATTCTGGTATATATATATGAGCGCTTTTCCCACCCCGGTAGGAAAATTTGTGGTTTAGATCTAGAAGGAACTCTCTTAAATCGAAATAGTGACCTTCGACTATCAAATAGTGACTATTCACTATTTAGTAGTGAAAAGTATACCACTATTTGAATTAGTGGTATACTCTGCACTGCAAAAATAGTGAATAGTCACTATAGTCACTATTTCGATTTAAGAGAAAGTAGGGGTGTACTGAGATCGGCAGGTGTTGCTTAGTTTTTCCGTGAACCAAAGGGATGCACCTGGATCTAGTTAGCTACGGTCATCCAGGTGAATTTAATATTTCAATGAAATATTTCAATGTCCTAGTCAATCTCCATATTTATTATTCGGGAATAAAGGTATTCAACACGTGCAGTCGATTTGGTGGGAACAATGAACGAACTTAATGTAGAAAAATAGCACGCATGTGCAACAAGTTATCGTAAATTTCAACGTTAGCGTGATAAGAACCCATGTGTTAGCATAATACATTTCAATTACCGTATTAAAGCGAACTACTCACCAAAATAACAGGGCAGGCTGCATATTTGGGCATCACTCTGTCTCTGATTGGCCGGTAGATCCCATGGTATCCCTCCGTACAATCTTCCAGGTGTAACGTAGGACCACCTCCTGCGCCTGAGCAGATGCCTGAAATCTTCCGGAATGTCTTGAAGAGGAAAATCACGACCTTGGTCCTCTTCAGGTGACTGAAAGCTCGGTTATCAGTCCTGAAAATAATTTCCCTGTTTGACTTAGTCCAATGTCAAATCGATTATCGGTTCGTGGACACCGTGGTTCGTGGACAAAAAAAGTTTCCTATGATTTTTCGATAAATTCACTCCCTTAAAAGTTATCCCCAGTCAAAGATGTAAGAATGATGAACCCTCAAAAATCTGATCGAAAGAAGATGACATAGCTTCTTTTAACCATCTCGAGGGTGTCTCGGCTGCTTTAAGGACTAATAACAATATGAAAGTCTTTCGGTTATCGCAGCTAGGTCAAGGCGCCTGAGCTGATCGCTGTAAGAGTTTAAAATCATCGGGGTCGGTGTGAGCTGGAGGTACTGTCCCAGATGGTTACAGGAGCATTGATAAGTTCGACTAAAGACTTGAGTTGGGCAACGCAGTTATATCTTACGTCGCAGCTGAAGCTGTTCGAGAGTTGCAATAATCTTTTAAATCAGATCTTAGGGATACGGTGGTCGTCTATATCAAGTAACTTACATATCCAGCTCAGCGCCGAGCCCTGGCAGCAGTCAGCCCTAAAGTGGAGCTGGTGAAGGTTACTCGCAGATAGGTGTAGTCATCCACCCAATCTATACATTCATCCTTGCAGAAGGGACTCGTCCTCTGCTTTGGCCACCTCTCCTAAAGTGAAAAATTTTGGTTTTTCTTAATATTAACTTGCAATGAGTTTTTAGTACAGCATTATTCACCAAGGATTTGTAAATGATTGATCTTTTAAGATCAGAAATTGTTCTGGACACTATAACTAAATCATCAGTATAGAATAGGATTACAAGATCATGGGGGACGTCCCCCTGGGAAAATGTGTTCTTTGTTTTGCATTCGGACGACGTAAACATGTTTGTCACGATAAGTTGGTTAATAGCCAGTTCCTATAGGTACTGACACATAGATGCCGAAAATAAAAAACAACTCTTCTACTTATACACCAAGCCTACATCTTCCGCTGAAAATATTTTATCCAAAGTGTATGGGGCGTTAACCAATATCTTGCCAGTTTATCACTAAATGAATAGAATGTTCTGAGTTGGGTGACAGATCAGGTATCATTATTTTCTGGTAGAGTTGTCTTAGGTATAGTTTCGTATCTGTTAGTAATGCAAAAAATAGGCAGTTATGGACGATTAACTAAGTGACGTTATTAAACTTTCGATAACCTTTGACTTGGGACGTCCCAACTGGGAAAATGTGTTCTTTGTTTTGCATTCGGACGACGTAAACATGTTTGTCACGATAAGTTGGTTAATAGCCAGTTCCTATAGGTACTGACACATAGATGCCGAAAATAAAAAACAACTCTTCTACTTATACACCAAGCCTACATCTTCCGCTGAAAATATTTTATCCAAAGTGTATGGGGCGTTAACCAATATCTTGCCAGTTTATCACTAAATGAATAGAATGTTCTGAGTTGGGTGACAGATCAGGTATCATTATTTTCTGGTAGAGTTGTCTTAGGTATAGTTTCGTAACTGTTAGTAATGCAAAAAATAGGCAGTTATGGACGATTAACTAAGTGACGTTATTAAACTTTCGATAACCTTTGACTTGGGACGTCCCAACTGGGAAAATGTGTTCTTTGTTTTGCATTCGGACGACGTAAACATGTTTGTCACGATAAGTTGGTTAATAGCCAGTTCCTATAGGTACTGACACATAGATGCCGAAAATAAAAAACAACTCTTCTACTTATACACCAAGCCTACATCTTCCGCTGAAAATATTTTATCCAAAGTGTATGGGGCGTTAACCAATATCTTGCCAGTTTATCACTAAATGAATAGAATGTTCTGAGTTGGGTGACAGATCAGGTATCATTATTTTCTGGTAGAGTTGTCTTAGGTATAGTTTCGTAACTGTTAGTAATGCAAAAAATAGGCAGTTATGGACGATTAACTAAGTGACGTTATTAAACTTTCGATAACCTTTGACTTGGGACGTCCCAACTGGGAAAATGTGTTCTTTGTTTTGCATTCGGACGACGTAAACATGTTTGTCACGATAAGTTGGTTAATAGCCAGTTCCTATAGGTACTGACACATAGATGCCGAAAATAAAAAACAACTCTTCTACTTATACACCAAGCCTACATCTTCCGCTGAAAATATTTTATCCAAAGTGTATGGGGCGTTAACCAATATCTTGCCAGTTTATCACTAAATGAATAGAATGTTCTGAGTTGGGTGACAGATCAGGTATCATTATTTTCTGGTAGAGTTGTCTTAGGTATAGTTTCGTAACTGTTAGTAATGCAAAAAATAGGCAGTTATGGACGATTAACTAAGTGACGTTATTAAACTTTCGATAACCTTTGACTTGGGACGTCCCAACTGGGAAAATGTGTTCTTTGTTTTGCATTCGGACGACGTAAACATGTTTGTCACGATAAGTTGGTTAATAGCCAGTTCCTATAGGTACTGACACATAGATGCCGAAAATAAAAAACAACTCTTCTACTTATACACCAAGCCTACATCTTCCGCTGAAAATATTTTATCCAAAGTGTATGGGGCGTTAACCAATATCTTGCCAGTTTATCACTAAATGAATAGAATGTTCTGAGTTGGGTGACAGATCAGGTATCATTATTTTCTGGTAGAGTTGTCTTAGGTATAGTTTCGTAACTGTTAGTAATGCAAAAAATAGGCAGTTATGGACGATTAACTAAGTGACGTTATTAAACTTTCGATAACCTTTGACTTGGGACGTCCCAACTGGGAAAATGTGTTCTTTGTTTTGCATTCGGACGACGTAAACATGTTTGTCACGATAAGTTGGTTAATAGCCAGTTCCTATAGGTACTGACACATAGATGCCGAAAATAAAAAACAACTCTTCTACTTATACACCAAGCCTACATCTTCCGCTGAAAATATTTTATCCAAAGTGTATGGGGCGTTAACCAATATCTTGCCAGTTTATCACTAAATGAATAGAATGTTCTGAGTTGGGTGACAGATCAGGTATCATTATTTTCTGGTAGAGTTGTCTTAGGTATAGTTTCGTAACTGTTAGTAATGCAAAAAATAGGCAGTTATGGACGATTAACTAAGTGACGTTATTAAACTTTCGATAACCTTTGACTTGGGACGTCCCAACTGGGAAAATGTGTTCTTTGTTTTGCATTCGGACGACGTAAACATGTTTGTCACGATAAGTTGGTTAATAGCCAGTTCCTATAGGTACTGACACATAGATGCCGAAAATAAAAAACAACTCTTCTACTTATACACCAAGCCTACATCTTCCGCTGAAAATATTTTATCCAAAGTGTATGGGGCGTTAACCAATATCTTGCCAGTTTATCACTAAATGAATAGAATGTTCTGAGTTGGGTGACAGATCAGGTATCATTATTTTCTGGTAGAGTTGTCTTAGGTATAGTTTCGTATCTGTTAGTAATGCAAAAAATAGGCAGTTATGGACGATTAACTAAGTGACGTTATTAAACTTTCGATAACCTTTGACTTGGGACGTCCCAACTGGGGAAGTGTGTTCTATGTTTTTCATTCGGACGACGTAAACATGTTTGTCACGATAAGTTGGTTAATAGCCAGTACCTAATAGGTACTGACACATAGATGCCGAAAAAAAAACAACTCTTCTACTTGTAAGTAGGTACATTACACTGCACCTATAAATACTAGATCGGGATTGTTTCGACAATACTCGATCACTGAGAATGAACCTACAGAGGTTAGTTCTAAGTTTTAGACTGACTAATTAAGTTGTTAATTCTGGTATATATATATGAGCGCTTTTCCCACCCCGGTAGGAAAATTTGTGGTTTAGATCTAGAAGGAACTCTCTTAAATCGAAATAGTGACCTTCGTCTATCAAATAGTGACTATTCACTATTTAGTAGTGAAAAGTATACCACTATTTGAATTAGTGGTATACTCTGCACTGCAAAAATAGTGAATAGTCACTATAGTCACTATTTCGATTTAAGAGAAAGTAGGGGTGTACTGAGATCGGCAGGTGTTGCTTAGTTTTTCCGTGAACCAAAGGGATGCACCTGGATCTAGTTAGCTACGGTCATCCAGGTGAATTTAATATTTCAATGAAATATTTCAATGTCCTAGTCAATCTCCATATTTATTATTCGGGAATAAAGGTATTCAACACGTGCAGTCGATTTGGTGGGAACAATGAACGAACTTGATGTAGAAAAATAGCACGCATGTGCAACAAGTTATCGTAAATTTCAACGTTAGCGTGATAAGAACCCATGTGTTAGCATAATACATTTCAATTACCGTATTAAAGCGAACTACTCACCAAAATAACAGGGCAGGCCGCATATTTGGGCATCACTCTGTCTCTGATTGGCCGGTAGATCCCATGGTATCCCTCCGTACAATCTTCCAGGTGTAACGTAGGACCACCTCCTGCGCCTGAGCAGATGCCCGAAATCTTCCGGAATGTCTTGAAGAGGAAAATCACGACCTTGGTCCTCTTCAGGTGACTGAAAGCTCGGTTATCAGTCCTGAAAAAAAATATTATCAGAATAACTATTTAAAGTATCCTTAAATAATGTATCGTTGAGATGGTTAACTGTTTTGTCAAAGTGAGAATCTGTATGGCTAAATTGGCTATACGGATCCTCACTTCGACAAAACAGTTGACTATCTCAACGATTACAAGCAATTTTTAATTAAATTTTCTATCCGATTTACATTAATTTACACGTTTAACTGCGTGCATCAGCTGTCTCCAGAATTAATGATTAAACAAAGGAGATAAAGAAAAATCAGATGAGATGTATGATGTTACGTCAAATTGTTGGTACTTACTGGCAATATCAGAGGCGCTGAGTTCCTTTTTTAGGATTTCTTGTCCTAAATTAGTCTCCTTTGATGATGCTGCAATACAATTGGAGTATGATCACCGTTCTCATCAGAAATGATTAAAGCTTTTGGCGGGTATTTGCTGACAAAAAATACAAAATAAATCCAGCAACTTATTCTGAATGCCGTACCTCTCGTAATATTTTATTTGCTCTAATAGAAATTTGATCCACCTTGAGTGGGCAGTATCGGATTCTATGAAATATTTATGACAAAATCTTTCACGAAGATAAAGTTCCTGTTCTATGACAGAAATTCTTTCTGTAGGTGAAAGATTTTGCAATAACATATCGTCATAGAGATGATACTGCCGACATTCTTTTTTAAGTGATCTATGATGGGCCCTGCAATATTTAAAACACCCAGACTGAACACGACATCGACCCCTATGAGTTCGCGCAATGCATTTCATTTTTGAACTACTTCAACCGAATTACAAAAATCAACTGAAGTAATTATAAGTTAAAATAATTATAAGGAATAAGGACGTACCTCCATAACGTTGAATCCGAAATTTAAGACCCGTTGGTAACTAGTCCGTGTGTACACTTAATTTTTTAGTACACGGTGTGTTCACTGGGTCTTTTAAAGATCGGTCTTATTTTCACAGATTTCTAGGGTTTCAAAAAGCCTTCAAAAATTCTGAGTTACTTTTTGCAGTGTCTTCTATATGGCTTAGCAGTCGTCAGAGTCAACAGTTTAAAACCGTTGTTAATAAAAATTGAAACAATAGCCCCAAAAATGGGAAATCTGATTTTCGACTGTTCACTCAAAGACCCAGTATACACATGCCGGGTTGATTTCAACATGACAAAAAAAATATTCTTGCTAAGTATCCAACTTCTAGGAGCTATAAATATCTAATAACGATAAAACAAATCAAATGAATATGGTTACTAACGAAATACGTAAATAATTATTTGAAATTTATTTTTATAATTTCTATAGGGTTTGCCGATATCATATATGTCCTGTCATTTGCGCTCACATATTCTTAATGTATATTAATTTTTATCGAGATTGGTCAAGCCGCTCTTGAGTTACAAACAGACATACCGACCGACAGACAGACAAAAATGAAAAAAATAGTAGAATGTGAATTACTGCATCATAAAACGATTATTTATCACAAAATTTGATAGCAAAGTTAAATGTACAGATTGAGTCAATAAAACTTTTAGTATAAATATCCGATAATTTTGGTTACACTATGGAGGTCTGTCACATCCCTAATAAGGATATCAGATATATGAGCATTACAGGAAAACCACATTCAAATTACGCCATTCGACTCACCCGAAATAGAAGGTATATTTCATAAATCGTTCAATTTAGTTCACAATAATTTCATTTCTTACATTAAGTATTATTGAAAATACTTACTTACTTTTTTATGCAAACAATGAAGTTTATTCTCAATAAGATACACACAAATTAACGTGCCGTTCGCCGATTCGATAAGATTTTTTTCAATAATCGAGGTCAGGTACCCTCACTTACTTAGTACTTTATGTTAAGGGTATGTTTTTGGGGGTGACACATTTTTGTCCTAAAATGTAGTTTGATGCAGTAGGACTTAATGCCAGTCGTATTTTGTTCCGGGTATGTCCAAGAGCCAGTTATTGTTAATGTCAAATGAATTTTATTCCAGCAGTTGATTGTTCCAGACTTAAATTATGTCAGTAATGGTTTGTAACAAATGTAATTAAATGCATATCTTGTCAGAAACTATTCAAGTTTGTGACTTATACACTTTAATCTATCTAGACTTAGTAACAATAGTTCTTTGAGACTTATCAATTTTGCTCCTTTGTCATTTTAAGCTGTACTCATTTTGTTACATTAGTACTTTGATCCTTCCTAAGATACTGCCAATGTCACTATGTTCTAGTTAGAGTTAGTTACATTCACACTTTGAGCCAGATACTAAATATTACCAGCCCACCTTGTTGCGGTCGTTGTTCACGACTTTACATGTTTGTGCCCGTCGCTGTTTAGCACGTAATAACTTTATGCCAGGAATTGTATGTGACATTTTACAAAACTATTTCACTGTAGATTTTTGATAATAAAGTAGACTTCAGGGGATATCTTAAAACATTAATGTTATTTATATGATGTTATTGAAAATCTACTTTATCAACAATAATGGTAATATTTGCCAGTCGATAATAGTTTCGTAAAATGTCACATAGAATGCCTGGCGTAAAGTTATTGCGTACTAAACAGCAACGGGCACAAACATATCAAGTCTCTAACAACGGCGGTAACAAAGTACGCTGGTAGCATTCAATATCTGGCTCAAAGTGTGAATGTAACTAACTCTAACTAGAACATAGTGACATTGGCAGTATCTTAGACAGGATCAAAGTACTAAAGTAACGAAATGAGTACAGCTTAAAATGACAAAGGAGCAAAATTGATAAGTCTCAAAGAACTATTGTTACTAAGTCTAGATAGATTAAAGTGTATAAGTCACAAACTTGAATAGTTTCTCACAAGATATGCATTTAATTACATTTGTTACAAACCATAACTGACATAATTTAAGTCTGGAACAATCAACTGCTGGAATAAAATTCATTTGACATTAACAATAACTGGCTCTTAGACATACCCGGAACAAAATACGACTGGCATTAAGTCCTACTGCATCAAACTACATTTTAGGACAAAAATGTGTCACCCGTTTTTGGTATAGATATAAAAGTAAACCTTTGGGTGTTACAACCTCGAAGTTCGTACTTTCGATCTCACCGGGCAAAAAAATATAAGATAACCACTCATAAAATGGGGAGGAATGTTACGGCTATGCGTAGCTCCCAGTAAAACGGCTTCATTCCTGTTGATTTCGAGAGGACACGCATTAATCATCCCCTTACCTGACACGCCACTTGTAAATCTACATGTAGAGCCGCGACCTTGATGAAAACACCAGATCAACCATCGAGTTACATGGAACACAAACGCTCCATCTTGTAGAGACAAAACCGTCACTCAATTTTATCTGAATGACCGCTTCATTGCAGAATCATCAACACACGCCGTGCTACAGAGGTAGAAATTATTAAACTGTTTAATTAGCGAGCATTCAATAAAGTTTTTATTTGCGGTTCAGTCGTCTCATACTTACAACTGCATTTAGTTTCCCATGATGTGCCTGACATACTTATGCTACTTGCCCAGAGAGTGGTGCTCATATCCGACGCCATATCTAAAGCGCCTAGTGTTTGAAGCAGCAGGCAAGCAATGGAGGGCAAGTAGATACATAGAAGGCACGACCATTTCCCTCGGAGGTGTCACTGCCAAGCTGCAGTATTATCACTTCGACATTTGGCTGCGCAAAAATGGTCATACAGAAAACTTTCCACGAAAAGAAAAGTACTTCAGGTTGAAGATCAATTGCATCGTCTGCGCTACTGCGTAAATCCTACTTTATCAGCGTACAGTACTCTAAGTTCTACCTTACCAATTAGGCCTCAGTGTTATCAATAGAAATTGACGTCGGTGTTTTCTTTGTTACAGGTTATGATTCACACACCTCACTCATCGTTTTAGTTTAAAGTTAGTGAAACAATAGTTATGTAGTTAATGGTCTCATTATTTGTGATTTTTTTTTTGTTTTGACTTTGACCCTCTCACTAGCAGATATACTTTGGTCTACAAATATAAGATACTAGATCTATCATTTTTAGAGAGGGTTAACTGTTGGACTCTGAGCAAAAATAAATTCTAGTTTTAAACTTTTATTTATTTATATATTTTAGTTCTTAGAAATATTTACTTAAGAAAACTATTATATTTTAATTTATTACTTTTAAGTTTTTAGAAAATACATTTTAGGCACATTGGTGCTGTTTGAATAAGGGGCTAGTATAGGCTTAATTTTACGACCTTAGGTACTTGAGTTGTAAAAGAACTTCTTATCCTTATACTGAGAGTACAACCAAGCACTATGGTCTTTGTGCAAGAAAACATGTGTTTTACTTAGTATAACGTAGAGAATTAGACCTTACAATAAAATAGTTTTATTTTAAATAGTTAGTCTGCGGCTGTTCTCTGTCGAGTAACAACTCATCTCTCAAAGTGATCTTTTAAAATAAAGATTCATAGCGAATCACTCTATGTTTGAAAATCACTGAGTATTTATTTAGTTAATGTTGAATCCTATCCATAACTTCCTACATTAACCTAGTAAGTAGTAGGCAAGGGTTCTAGCTGCTTGGAAATTGGTGATTTATTTAATAAATACTCAAAGTTGTTAAAAAATAGTTGCAGGCAAGCAATGGAGGGCAAGTAGATACATAGAAGGCACGACCATTTCCCTCGGAGGTGTCACTGCCAAGCTGCAGTATTATCACTTCGACATTTGGCTGCGCAAAAATGGTCATACAGAAAACTTTCCACGAAAAGAAAAGTACTTCAGGTTGAAGATCAATTGCATCGTCTGCGCTACTGCGTAAATCCTACTTTATCAGCGTACAGTACTCTAAGTTCTACCTTACCAATTAGGCCTCAGTGTTATCAATAGAAATTGACGTCGGTGTTTTCTTTGTTACAGGTTATGATTCACACACCTCACTCATCGTTTTAGTTTAAAGTTAGTGAAACAATAGTTATGTAGTTAATGGTCTCATTATTTGTGATTTTTTTTTTGTTTTGACTTTGACCCTCTCACTAGCAGATATACTTTGGTCTACAAATATAAGATACTAGATCTATCATTTTTAGAGAGGGTTAACTGTTGGACTCTGAGCAAAAATAAATTCTAGTTTTAAACTTTTATTTATTTATATATTTTAGTTCTTAGAAATATTTACTTAAGAAAACTATTATATTTTAATTTATTACTTTTAAGTTTTTAGAAAATACATTTTAGGCACATTGGTGCTGTTTGAATAAGGGGCTAGTATAGGCTTAATTTTACGACCTTAGGTACTTGAGTTGTAAAAGAACTTCTTATCCTTATACTGAGAGTACAACCAAGCACTATGGTCTTTGTGCAAGAAAACATGTGTTTTACTTAGTATAACGTAGAGAATTAGACCTTACAATAAAATAGTTTTATTTTAAATAGTTAGTCTGCGGCTGTTCTCTGTCGAGTAACAACTCATCTCTCAAAGTGATCTTTTAAAATAAAGATTCATAGCGAATCACTCTATGTTTGAAAATCACTGAGTATTTATTTAGTTAATGTTGAATCCTATCCATAACTTCCTACATTAACCTAGTAAGTAGTAGGCAAGGGTTCTAGCTGCTTGGAAATTGGTGATTTATTTAATAAATACTCAAAGTTGTTAAAAAATAGTTTGTATTCAAAATAATCTACAAAATTTTTGGCAAATCCTCAGTCCAAAGTTACTAAACGGTCTTTTCCTAGGAGCCTTTACGCTAACTGATAAGAATTTGATGAACATAAGCTCCTCTGGCAAGTATGATGGGTCCTGCGTGTGGATAAATCGCAGTCCTTCGTAGTACGTGTCTGTAATGATTGAAATTATAGATTGTTATTGTAAGTTTGCCCTTAAAAATTGACTAAAGACATTATTTCAAAAAAGTAACGAAATCTCACGCTTATACGGAAGCACGGCAGTGTCTCGCGCCAAGCACACGTTTAACCTGTGATGGCATTATCTCTACACAGCTGGAGTTATCACCAATAATACTGTAGTTATTTTTTGTTATATATCTTTTTTATATGTCACTACTTTCACAAAAAATGACATGCGCTCACTAAATACTTATCGCGCTAGTTAAACACAAACTAACAAACTTTCTGGTCTTAATAATTATAAATTACAAGATCCCTAAAAGATAGTTACCTGTTTTGTGTACGATAGTGCCCTTATACTTGCGCCATCCCTTAAGCGGCGGCTCAAGGTTGAAGATATTCCTAAAACCGTCAAAAATCTGGAATTTTGAGGGATACGGAACCTCAACATTGTTCTCGAAACTGTCACTAAGCCACCAGCCGGGTACACACTTGTACGGGTTCGTCCCGTACGTCGAAATTGCATCAAATTTCACTACCACAAAGTTTGCCATGATGATAACCACAGGGATGCTATCCCGGCTGAAGACAGAATGAAATTGATCAAGAAAAACTGAGTGGGACGCTTTTATGCCCCTTCAATGATCCCATCATTTTTCGAGGCAATGACATAACCATTTCGCTATTCATGCAAAACGGTGTATCTTGACTTGACTGCCATCTTGCCTGAAGTCAAAGATACTTCTGGAATCCGAGGACACTAAAAATAAAAAATGAATGTTAAACATAGAAACCTTTTTTTTAGAGTGTACCTGAAAATACAGTCAATTTTAAGTTCGTATGAAACAGGAATAGATAAAAATGCACACCAAAATATTAAGAAAGAAAATAAAGCGATAGCAAAGATAAAGAAAGAAAAAATTAAAAAAAATTTATTTTTGGTCAAAGGTTCTATGAAATTATGTCCTTCGAGAATTAACCCTTTATAGTCAGAGGATCTTGAAATGTCTAAGTGTGAGCTGTCAGGGGTAAAAACCAATCATAGGGCGTAATACGACTGTGTGAGAGACAGTTTAGTTGTATTAGTATGTCCATGCGTCTCCTTCTACTATTTTTCTAGCCCCCTCTCTATAATTTAGGCTATGTCTCTCTCACTTTAAGAAGAAGACGTAAAATTTAAATTAAGATTGGGATTTCAAGACCAGACTATAGAGGGTTGAATCCTATAACCTAAGGTACTAATAAAAGTATCAATTGACTATAGTTTTAAACCATAAAAAGGGTGGGGTATCGTGGCGCGCGCACCTTTTAAAACCTTTACTGTATTATATTTCACTATAGTTGAAAATGATGTATATAATGTAGTATGGTGCCGCCGTCGTTGGCCGAGCGGTCCAAAGTGTTGGTCCGTTCGAACAACTCAGTGGCAAGGCATGGGTTCGAATCCCCAGCGGGTCGAAAGATTTTTCACATTTTCACATGTTGATATCTTTCGATTCTCTGAGGTTCGCTCCAGCGCCGCCTAGGTTTAAGATAATCTCTTAACCAACACAGCTCCCCTACCACACAACTACAAAAACCACCGAGTACAGCGGCCGAATGGGAAAAAATTCCCAGAGCCTAAAGAATATCTATCTATCTAATGTAGTATGGTATTAAGTTATGTATCAAGTTACGGACAGAAAAATTTTTAAAGAGCCTCACTGCACAAAAAGACAAAACATAGAACTTAAAAATTCAGATAATTATTGTGTAAAATATTTAGAATAGTACTTACAGATTCCAAAGATGATAAAAATCAGTACAATGATAATTGACTTGATTTCCATGGTTAAATTTTTAGCAACAGCATCTCACCAACTGTTAAACTCCAGCATATAAAATCATTTATATGGCACTGTGTAACCAATCCTCATGGCTTACGTGCATACCTACCAGGGTAAAAATTCCCAGAATGATTCATTTCAATGAAAATACAATAAGAAATATCGGACTCTGGTCAGTTGGAATTCATGGAGTAAAAATAGTTATAAATATCCATACACTGTCGAGCAAAATTAATGGATGGAATGAATTAGTTTGTTTATTAACGATTTTCGAAACTATTCTAGTAAGAAATAGATATTTTGGAAATTTTTGTAGGTTTGCAATAAATTGTAGCATCTAAAAATTTTTAGTTCCAAATCTCATTTTAAAAAATATGTGTGTGTAGCAATGTACGCATGTAAGAAGTAAAACTTCTTTATGATAAATCTTCAAGTAAATTCTAGTAACTTTTTCAAATATACAAGTTTCGAGTAAATAATTGGAATTATCTATTTAAAGTAGTACAATTATTAAATTACTGGAAATCTAGTAGACATCTATTGATTTTTTGGAATTATCAATGAATAGATAAATAATTAAAAACGAACAATTTTGAAAAATTTACTTCTACATGTTTTCGATGTCTAATTGTGTATTGTTTTATTTTTAAATTATTATTTAATTTGTTTTTATATTTTTAAAATAAATGAATGTTTACCAGATTGACAGTCATATTAATTAATCTTTGCTAATTTAAATGGATTTATATTATATATTTACTGAGACTTACAATGAAAAAGTGACGTTTAACCTAAAATAAATACCAAAATCACTTGGACGTGTTGCATCTATCAAAGGAAAGATAGAACTGTATTTTTTGCACAAATATTTTACAGTGCGAATTTTGTCCAGCAGTGTATTGTCTGAACAGTAGTTACTACGCTTATCAGCATAATAACCGTATGTAACATAGTTGGGAAAACCCAATAATACCAACAATGCAATGCGTGTAAACAAACATTGGACTCATTTAACCTTTTGACACAAGACATTGCACTTGTTATCTCCAATCAGCAATCAATGTACCATTGTTATGCCTGAGCATATAAGCAACAGGATTCGCGTCCACTGCATTGTTACACAGGAGCGTTGGAGAATCACGTTTTACATGTCGAAGCACATATGTCTCGTTCCTCGGGCCTGGGATGTGCATCATTCAAGCACGATAGAATTGGTCTTGAAGAAAAAAATCTCATGTGACGAGGTCACCAAGAAAGAAGGTGCTGCTGAGATCAACGTCAACGGCGTTAATGCAAAACTGAACTACTGGGAAGAGCAGCCCTGGATGAAGAGCGATAAGGACCATAGAGCTTGGCCAGACCCGCAAGAGTACTACGAAGAGCTCAAAAGTATTGAAGAGCTTTATTTTTGAGCTCGCAGAGATAGATTTAGATTATTAGATAAATATGGATACATATCATAATAAAAATGCCGATAAGGTCGAGAAAGCTTGGACTTCATCTCCTCAAGCATCTGGTTTTCGAACTCCGCAACGAGGTCCTTGTCCGCTTCCTTCTTTTTTATCAAATTTGCTGGATTATCCTGCAGCCTTTGAATTCTAGCAGCTTCTTTCAGCTTCTGAAGCTGCTTTTTCCTCTCCTGTTGGTTCATTCCAGGAGCAGAGTAACCACTCTGCGTTACCTCCGCTGGTGGAACTGGAGCTTGGTCCCGGTATTGAGGTTTTCTCATGAAGTAGCTATGTCCTGCCAAATCCAATTTATGGGTTCGTCCTTCCATATTGAGTTGTTATCGTGTTGGAAGCGTAAGAAGTAATGATATATGTTTAGTTTAGTTTTAAAAATCTCTTTATTTATCAGTTAGTTTTACGTGTTATTGTATAAAAATTACACGTCAGATACATTTTTGTTTTCTGTCTCTATTTGTTAAAAACAATATACGCAGATACATTTTTCTTTGTAATGTCTAGTTTAGTGATAGTGATTTTATGATTTACGTTTTGATATTTACTTCTGGTAATGACATATGACTTTGGCGAAGGGTTTTTATGTTTTCAAAATTCAACTACCTGGAAAATAAAAGGAGAGGGGATAACTAATTACTAATTGGCTAGGGATAATTTACCCTTAAGCCAATCAGTAATTATTTATCCCATTACTTCTTACGCTTCCAACACGATAACAACTCAAGTTCGATTTTCAAATATTTACTACAAAATTTATAATGGAAGGACGAACCCATAAATTGGCTTTGGCAGGACGTAGCAACGTCATGATCAAAGCTCAATACCGGGACCAAGCTCCAGTTCCACCAGCGGAGGTAACGCAGAGTGGTTACTCTGCTCCTGGAATTAATCAACAGGAGAGGAAAAAGCAGCTTCAGAAGCTGAAAAAAGCTGCTAGAATTCAAAGGCTGCAGGATAATCCAGCAAATTCGATCAAACAGAAGGAAGCGGACAAGGACCTCGTTGCGGAGTTCGAGAACAAGATGCTCGAGGCGATTAATTCCAAGCTTTCTCGACCTTATCGGCATTTCTATTACGATATGTATCCATATCTATCTAAAAAATAATTGTATTAGGAAGATTTCATGAAATCTATCTATTGCATTGGCCCTTATGTCAAAATCTACATAGAATTCCGTTGTTAAATTAATTATTTAGTCGAGTTAGGCCTCAAAATAACACGCGTATAATTTGCTCTGTAATTGGTATTTTTAATTCTTGTATTATTCACTCATTCTCATTGTTTTGCAAGCGGAACATGCATCAGCCATATTTCTAGAATTTAATATCAAGGTCATCCAAAACAATGTCTTTGTTATTTTAATGGTAAAGATTTCTCACTAGTTTTAGAAACAATTAGACTTTGAGATATGCCATAGAATTGAGAGTGATTTGATCAATTTTCCAAAGATCTGGATAATTTTGGAATTTTCTTAATGCTAAATAGGGAAAATACATATTACTGCATATTCCTCGAGTTGAATCAATTATTTACCGTCTTGCAAGCCACTAACTGCTTAGCGACTCGCGACACGCGATGACGCGCGGCACGTAAGTTTTTTTTTTGTGCTCTAAGTAACGTTTTCTCACTGAAAATATAAAACCTGCTTTAGACCTAATTTGGTACGATTGAATGTAGTCCAGGCAGTTTTCGATAAAAAGTGCACCACAAAGCAACTTACTCCAGCCGCGGAGGTGTCACGTAGTACGATATCTTATTATTCTTTTTAGAGGCGCTGACAGCGTAGTCTGGCCAGGACTCGTCGCTAGAATAACTTCCGCTAAATTTTCTCTTTCGGATGCTGCTTTCTTCCTTTGGTAGGACTATTTCATACACGTACGCCCCAACCGTTTCTCTGAAATCGAAAACGACACAATGGACGTCCCTGACCTAGAGTATCGTCACTGTTACAGTCAATTAGAGTCTCAAAAGTACTTACGCTTTAGAGACTTCCTGAAACACATACACTGAATTATTGTTGTCCTCCCGCGTAACTAATTTAGCAGGTATGTCTCTTACTTGGAGAATAGAACTCACGATATCACACTGCTTTATTATTTTTCTGGCCAAAGTTAACACAAATGAATCAATGCCGCCGAGAGGCCACTTTGAAGGAACTAGGATATCCTCTGCTAATTTCAGTAAATCCACCCACGCTTTTGTGATTAAGACCTGCCTTCTGATCGGTATTTGCATTTTATAGCAAAACACAATAATAAAGAGAAAATGAATAGCTCTGAAAAAAATATTGCAGCAGACCAAGATTTTATAATTTTAATTCGTATCTCAGGAATTCGTCGTCCATCAAAGATAAATGCGATTATTTTGAGACTGAATATATTTTTTTCGAACTTTTAAAATGTTTATTTACTCGGCAGTTGTGATGTAAGAGGTATAAAATTACAGGTTTTTTTTGCATAATATTCATTCATTTTCATAAAAAGTTATAACATCGTTTTTTTTTACTCGTAAGATCCGCAGACACGTCCGCGTGGGTGACTTAATGCGTCTAACGATTCCATAATTTTATGTATATTATTCAAACCTAACCTATCTCTATAAATACCTCCGCTCCCAAAGACAGACGTTACTTTAAAATCAGCGTTCGTGGTTTCTAAGCTTCTTCAGTGTTTCAGCACCAGTGTTGCAGAGTTATTAGGTAATTATATAATTTAAAGTATTTTATACTTACTTGTATATGATTAATTACTTACTAGATGTTATTACTTCCAACAGAGTGAAAAATGGCGAATCAGTACACCTGCTACGTTCCCAAGGAATGGAACGTTCACTCCGAGCGAGTCCTTAGTAACATCATAACAAACAAGGCTGTAGATCGATGGAGGCACTACAAGAAAATGGAGGGAGCCGCCGTAAGGCTGGAAAACGTCACTGCGAAATTCCACTACTACGGGGTTAGCCCATGGATGCGAAAAGCTGGTGACGAAAATTCCCGTCCGCACGCCAATGAATACTATGGAATCAAGATGAATTGTATACTTTGTTCAAAAGCGTAAGTACATTAGTATTAATGTCTACAAATTCAATTGTTTGGATGTAGAGACTTGAAAGGAATAAACCAATTAAAAACAGAAGCTTTTATTAAAATATATCATTTTTGTAAGGCCTGCATTAGTATATGGCTAATGTATACATTTATTGAATATGCCAAGGCAATATAAGCCAAACGGCAAAGGTTATACAGATTTAGAAATTTTACATAAGATAATTTATGTAATAAACATAAAGTAAAGGTACACAAGTCTAAGATTTAATTAATTTAGATAAATAACTTAAGATTTAATGGCAATAAACATATTTTAAACATTCATTTTTATTTTGTTCCAGGTGTCGCAACTATGGTCATCGCGTTTGCGCTTATGACTAGTTAAGATAAAATTGTAAAAAAACCTAGTTAACTCGTTATGGCATCTAGTTAAGGTATTTGTAAGTTTTGTAATAATTTCTAGTACTTGTAATGCATCAATCTTGTTTTTAACTAGAAATTTGTAACATCCTTCGCGCGCCTTCTAACTAAATTTTTTTATACATTATTCGATGTGTTTCGATACTGATGTATCAATATTGAATTGTGGGCTATTTTTTACGAGTATCGATTAATGTTTAACTTCAAGACTTCATGTATTTTATTGTAGAGGATGAAATAAATAAGATATTACTCATGAGTTGTTATTTGAAAACTATAACCATCAGACTAGGTGTAGTTTAACATTTAATACAAACATTATATAACTGGATTAGCTTCGTTGGACCCTAGATTATGGGCCAGTTAAAGTTCAGTCTCTTCAGTAATCCACTCCGGCAAAGCAACTCGATAATTGCGGACGCCTCCGCTTGGGGGCGAAAGTGTCACTTCCCATGATGGCGGTAAGTCAGGGTCCCGCTTGAACAACCAATCCAACTCGGGTCCCATCACTTGGTTCAAATAGTTCTGCGTTGAAAGATCCCGGCACGTGGTGGCGCGTATCCATAACATGCACAGTGCATCACAGATTTTTCTCGGCGCCAGCCACAAGCTGTACAGCAGCTCTGAGAAGTCCATTCGAAGGTAGTACTGGAAGAGAGTTTAGTATCAGAGCAGAACCAGGCTAGGAGTGGTAAGATAAGAGGGAAAGTTTGGTAAAACCAAATGTGCATGCCTTAAGCGCTCATGTTATCGAAATCTACGTTAACGCCCTCTTGCGCGTCGCGGTAGAAGTCGCTAGTTCTCAATAACTCTGTTTATTATATTTTTATACATATGGCTGCCAAAATCGCAGAAAAGTCACGGAACTGAGAATCGGAATAAATTAATTGTAATGAAACGGAATCATTTTGACACGAAATTTTCACAAGGGTTTTTCTTAATTACCTAAGGAACAAAACAAAAAAAAGTTAGGTTGAGAAATTGCTTTTTGATAAACTATAAGTGTTATCAAGCCCACAGCTCTTGTGAATTTCACCATTTATCCATTGAAATTCGTCAAAAAAACCAGTTTTTTCCCAGAAATGTCATTTAATCGATAAGAAATTTTTTTCAAGTGTTCTATAATTATTACTCTTTATGTCTGTATGTTTTTGTATAGAATTGATTTGTTAATTATAAAAATTAAACACGTTTTAATCGAAGTTACGATTTTTAGGCGAGAGTAGAACATACCTACGCGCTTCGCGCTTAAGGCATACAATACTCTGTTAATTCGATACTCACTTTCAAGAGCGTGATTGGGTTTCCCCAGTAATCACAAGGCTGTCGAATTGGTGCTCTACGGAACAACCAGACGACCTCTTGCAGGTGAGCAGGAGCCAAGCACCAGAACACGGGATCATTTGCAGTGAGCCATCCGGAACCGAACTCTATTATTTCGTACACTTCGTTGTCCCAGTTTAAATCGTCTATGGCACTATGAATAAAACCATTGTTTGTGTACACCATTTTCCACTTCACTTTACTATCGTCCAGTAACACTGCTACTAAATGCAAAGTCAAAAGAGTTCTGGCACGCTTCTAATCACAAAATTCTACTCCTAGGCCGGCCGTTGTAATTTGGCCCAATCTGTCAGTAATCATTACAAATTGATATAAATTGGTTCCTAGACTCCAGCCGATCAATTGAGCGAGTTATTTTGTCATTTTCTTTAATTAGATGCACAGCTCGCCGTCATTCTGCGGCAGTCAGGTCAAATGTTCCACTTATGTCAGTTATGAACAATGTAACGCTAAATTGTCTTGTATATGAAGTAAGTTAGCATAGAGTTTGTCCAGAATATAACTGTACTTCCCAAATTAATTAAATGGACGGGACTTTTTCCCAAATATCCTGCGAAGTGCAATCATTTTTTGGTCAGGTACTCCAACACTTGGTTCTGGCTCTGAATTTGAACTTTGGTAGAAACTGTCTCTATTCTCCGAGACAGCTTCTGTTTGTGTAGCAGCGTCCTTTTTAATTGCTACAGTGTCAGGTTTTATCGAACTCATGATTCAATTTGGATTTTAATATGGAAATTCACGATTAATGGTGGAGAAGTGTTTGCAACTCGTGGAACAACCGATACGCACAATATTGCACTGAAAGAATATATTTACGTGGTTCCAATCTGAGTAAAACTTTGTATGAGAGAGACAAAGATATTTCTGCTTAGTCACTTCTGTACGCTTATCAATTCAATTATACAAATTTTATAGGTACATGCATTCTATGGTTGGTGCTTTGAGATAATAAAATGAGTCATAGACCAACATCTTTATTTAAAAACCAATATCGAGTTCATACAGATCATATTTCTAATTGTTATAACAATGCAACAGGTACAAATTATTTACTCGAAAGCTGAAATTATGGTATACAATCTCCAACTAAAAATGGACAGACTATTTTTTCTGATCTCTTAGAGAAATATATTTTCCAAGAAGTTTGGTGGTGTTACCAAAGTTGGAATGCAACTATTTAAGAACTTCAGATTCCTCAGCTTACTCTTACTCTTACTCGATAAACTAGACTTTGATTGCAGATTCATTGTTGATTGTTTAAAATCGAGCAAATAATAAATAGGCATGAACAGCTGACACCACACCTTTGTGACCTAGCCGGACAAAACACTCATTATCGATCGAATTATCAGACCTGAGTGTATTTTTAACTCCAGTCTGTGTTATCGAGCGGAGAGTTGCACTCTGCTATTGAGCTGCATAAATTCGCCGGGCTGGGATCCGAACCCAGAACCCGGTCTATGCCAAATTTCTGTTCACTTATTCTATATACATTGAGCCACACCGTCCATCTTACGGTAAAGCATTTAACCACTCCTAATATCCAGATAGATTTACAGATTATCAAAACATGATCTCAGAATATTTTATTGCTCGACAATAAACCACGTGGTTTGACATGTGTAGTTGATTCATGCGGAGCAATGAACTCAGTATTGAACTTGACCTACTAAAGCATCATTGAAAGCACGTGCGTAATATGTTCGTTAATATCGTGTACTACATTATTCAATGGCTAGTGTAAAAATAAATTACTTACCAATAGGGCAGGCTGCATATTTTGAAACCATTTTCTCTCCGGCTGGCCCCCAAAATGTCAAAATGTGTCACCTGTCCTAAAAATGAATCACTTATTTGACTTAGGCTAATGTCAAATCGATGTTTAGGTCGTGGACACTGCGTGCGCAAAACAGTTTGTTAACAAAAGCAACAAACCGCTTATGTCTTTCATGATATCAAGAAAATAAACTTTTTGCTACTTTTGCGCTTTTATAATCAAATAAATTCTAATTTAATGAGACGGAGTTTTAGCTAAGCTGTCGACCGATTTGAATATGATCTTATTGTTTCCGTTGACGTCATAGCGGGAAGTAATGGCATGTACCATAGCTTTTAAATTACGATAGGATTACGAGGATTTCTTGAAAGCTAAACAAAATCTATCTTTTGATGTTGCTAACTGGAGAACGGGGTTCTTCTTACCCAGGAACTTGACTTGGTTCAGTCAGACTAGAAAGTATAAATCAAAAGTCCGTAGTATGCCTCAACGAGGCTAGGTATGTGGCGATGATGGTGTTGTGACGTTCTACGGTTGCATAAATGGATTTGGTGGGTTAGTAAATGAATAAATGAGGAGTTAGTAATTAATGAAGAGTTGGCCTTTGGTGATTTTTATGAGGGTTTGTCTGTTTTGTGTAAAACCAGATTTTTCAGGCTTACAACAATTAAGGGGGTCAGACTGTGTTTTACAGTACTTACACCACGTAATTGTATGCGTAAAATTGTAATTATCTCTAGAATAAACATACAAAAATGATAATTCGAATTTTCAATTTATTTTTTGTTCTAATAATTAAAATCATTAATAATATAAAACAAGTTATCTTATCATAGATGAAATTAAAAATATTTTATTTAAAAATAACAATTATTTATAAACGAATACAAATTTAAAATTAAATTAACAATTATAATTTAATTTATAATTAAATTCAGTAATTAAATATTGCATTAAATTAATAATTTAATTATGCCAAGAAAACAAAGTCTAGCTATCTTTTTATCTGCTTGCCGCCTTTTTAATTCGCTTGCACTATGGAGACTATACACTAGTGTTCCGAAAAGTAAAGCTATAGTATTTAACGCTGCTTTTAACGCTGAAATATAACATCGAGTATACTATAGTAAGACGTTCAGAGGTCCAGCTGTGTAAACAAGAAAATTCTGACAATAATTTTGAATAACGGTTCCAAATATTTCCCGGAAGTAAAAATTCAAGGGTCTAATGTTTACACTATTAGTTTTTTCCATCAACTTTGAATTTATTACAATAATAAAATATTTAAAAATTAGAGTTTAAATGCCTGAACAATTTGCAGACTAATTGGCATCTATTAACTTAATTGTCTTGCTGTTTCGTTTGCAGAGAACTCAGCATGCATTATTCAGTATCAGTACAATGTCTCTTAATAATTTTTTTATTTGTTATTTAAATTTTTTCAGCTTTAACAAAATAACTATTTAAATAAAAAAATATTATCCTTCTGTTAGACGTGCAAATTTTTAGGTGGATTTCATTTGAAATCCAACTATTGCATTTGTCCTTATGGTGGAATTTTCATCTGAATTTGCTATCATAAGTCATAATTAGTCGAGTAGGTTCCAAAAATACCATTGGTTAAAAAATTTATATATGTATGTATATATATATATATATATATATATATGTAATATAACCGAGCTTGTCATCACGATATCTCCAAAAGTTCTCAACCGATCTTAATGAAACTTGGTACACATATTCTTTGGATAATTATCTTGGACGAGTTCGACATCGGTTCGACAAGATGAGCGACATCGGTTAATTAGTTTAGAAATGGTGGCCATTTAAAATTTTCAAAATTTCGAAAATTCAAGTTTTTGTAACTTTATTGGTAAATAACTTTTGACTGACATAAGAAAGCTCATGTCTGAAAATTTTATGTTGAAGCTCATAAAATTACCTTCAATTTGACCTATAATACTTATACTTTATAATGATTTTTAGTAATTTAATCGGCCATTTAAAAATTTCAAAAAAATAAATTTCAGGTTTTATGACTTTAAGGGTAAATAACTTTTGACTGACAAAAAAAAATCTTATTTTTGAGAACTTTATGTTAAAGATCATGAAATTACCTTTAATTTTACCTATAACACTTATACTTTATAATGATTTTTAGTAATTTCATCGGTCATTTAAAAATTTCAAAAAAATAAATTTCAGGTTTTACGACTTTAACGGTAAATAACTTTTTACTGACAGAAAAAAATCTTATTTTTGAAAACTTTATGTTAAAGCTCATGAAATTACCTTTAATTTTACCTGTAACACTTATTTTTATAATAATTTTAAGTAATTACTTACAGCAAAAATTATAATAATGGAAGTGAAGAAAATTTCATATCACATATGAAATCCACCTTCCATTTCGGGTGTGGCCGAATGGCATTTATTAACATAGGCAATTGCTGTCGTGTTATCTATTCTTAACAAAATTTGAGCACCAAAGACGTCAACTGCTAGTGCCTCGAGAGCCAGTTTTACTACGAACAGCTCCTTGTAGTTAATATGCCATTTTTTCTGCTCCTCGTTCCAAAAACCATGAACGCTATTATAGCCGTCAGTCGCACCCCAGCCTGAGTTTGAAGCGTCCGTGAAGATCGTCTTACTAAACTCTACCGATTTAATTTTACTATACCCAAGACGCACATTTTCTTCCCACCATGCTAGATCAGGTACGAGATCATCTGGTATGACGATTGATGCCTCATAGTCAGACTGATTCCTGCCCAGGCAAACATTCTTAAAGTTCTCTAAAGGTCGCAAATAAAGCCAACCATAGTCCACACCCGGACATGCTGCTACCAACTTTCCTATCAGCTCAGATAACTCCCTGTTTGAGTGACTTTGACCTGCTGTGAAAGTCTTTATTAGTTTACTTAAATGGACCTTCTTCCCATCCGTCAGTTCAACCGATTGCTTTGCAGAGTCAATAGTGAAACCTAGAAAGTCACACCTCGTACTTGAAGTCAACCTGCTCTTCTTTCTATTAATTAAAAACCCCAAAGACTCTAACAGAGTAACTGTGGCACAGACGTTCTCAGAACACTTCTCAGCCGAATCCTCAATACACAGGACATCGTCCAAATAAATTACAGATTTATAACCTCTCAATCTAAGTGATCTGACTACAGGCTTTAGAATCTTCGTAAAAACATATGGGCTAGTGCACAGCCCAAAAGGTAAACATGTAAACTGATAAATCCTACCCTTAAACTCAAATCTTAAAAACTTTCTATGCTTGGGGTGAACCGAGACTAGGTAGTACGCGTCCTCCATGTCTAATGAAGCAAGATAAACGTCTTTTAACGTCAGACCACGCGCTGTTCTCAGATCTTCCATCTTGGAATGAGATGGGTCTATAAACTCATTCAACTTCTTAAGATTGAGAATAAATCTATCCGAGCCATCTTTCTTCGGCACTAAGAAATAAGATGAAAGAAATTGTCCCTCCTCTGGGTGACATTCTTCAATCGCCCCCTTACTCAACAGTTTCTGGATTGCTTTCTCAAACCTTTGGACCTCATAGTCCTCAATAACAACTCTAGGTTCGCGTACCTGTTCAACCTGACGACTAAAGCCTAGCTTATAACCTTTAATACAACCTAGCACAAACTCGTTATCCGTTATATTCTCCCAAGCTTCATAAAAACGCCTCAAGCGTCCTGCAACTTTACTTACTTCTATTGTTGACTCTTGTTTTTTGGAGCTGGCTTCGTTGTTTGAACCGAAGTCTTTATCGGCTGTTGATTTTGTCTGGTCTGAAACCTCTGGTTCTGGCGAAAAGGAAGACGTGGCCGACTCTGGCCCCAATTGCCCTGCTGGTATGGACCGGGCCTGCGTCCCACCGGGCGATAGAAGTTTAAATGTCTCCCTTGATTACCAGCAGCCTGTGCAGGTGCCTTAGCCGCTGACACCACCTTATCTGCAGCCTTAACTGTCTTAATATTCTCCACTAGATCCTTACCGAAAAGATATTCATCTGCTTTAGCCTTTTCTAGAATCTCTTTCGTCGTTTTATCAAACCCTGGCGTAATTGTCGCCTTCCTTGACAAAGACTGCTGATGAAAAGCATCAGCGAGGATTTTAGAGGCCTCAAATAACTTCTCAAACGCATCATCCACATCGAGAGATTCTGTTTCAGTCATGAGAGAAGATGCTACCGAACCTACCGCCATCAGCGCTGAGCCTATTGAGTTTTGTGTCAACACACGGCAGTTGTCTCTCTTTTTCGAGCTGACAGACAACTTAGACTCAATTGCTAAGTTAATTTTAGGAGCTTCAAATCCATCCGATCTCTTGTATTTTGTCAGCAGCTTGTCCCTGTCGTCATTGCTCAGTCCTTTTTCAGCCCAAAACTTTAAGCGACTCTTCATTTTGGGATGCAAATCTAACTGAAGACCCTTTTCCTCGGATGGGTCTTTTCCCAGAACAGTTTTCATTTCATCTTGTCACCGGGACAGTTTGAATTTCGCGCGACGAAGCTCCAGGCGCTGTGAGCGCCGTTGCTTGGTTGGTAGGCGGGAGATGGTGGTTCGGAGGAAAACGTGGAGCGACGGCATGGAGAGATTGAAAAAAGGAAAGAGGAGGTATTCGAGTATGAGAGCGAGCAAGTGTTAGGTCGCAGAGAGATACAACAAATTAATTTTTGATTAATAAATTAACTGAAGGTAATAATTAAGGAAAATAATTATTGTGGATGTAGCTAGGCCGTGCCAGCTCTCCTTGGTTAATTAATTAAGTTGAAGTAGAGTAATTTTATCATGAATAGTACGAATATTGTTAGGGTTAAATTAAATAATTAGTGGTTAGTAGATAGCGTCCGGTGGACGCGGGAAGAAATTTAACCGAAGGGATTATCCAATGTCCGGTGGACATAGTAAGTTAAATTTATTTTATTGAGTAAACCCGGTGGGTAAATTATTATAAAAGTGTCGATCCGGTGGATCTTTAGTTAGTTTGTTGGCCCGGTGGGCAGAAAATTATCAGTCGTGTCGATCCGGTGGATCTTTTAGTTCGTTAGTAAGCCCGGTGGGCAAGTTGTTAAAAATAAAACAGTGTAAATAAATTTAACCGAAGGGATTATCCAATGTCCGGTGGACATAGTAAGTTAAATTTATTTATTGAGTAAACCCGGTGGGTAATTTATTATAAAAGTGTCGATCCGGTGGATCTTTTGGTTTGTTAGAAAGCCCGGTGGGCAAGTTGTTAAAAATAAGAACAGTGTAAATAAATAAAAGATTCAGTGTGTACGAGTGTGTTTTATTCCAGTGATTCCCTCTCTCAAAACTTTTAGTAAACGACCCTGATTTTTCAGCCGAGCATACGGTTCCAGGAACCGTCCAAAATCCTGGTGGCGCCCTTTCCCGGGGGTGTCCAGTTGACTTAAATTTAATTTAGATTTCTGTTACAATCTGTTAAAAACGCCTCCTTAAGCTCCTCCGCTGGCTTTTCGGTCTCGTTACCTACGGGTAAAAACGAATAGATGGTAAAAGGTTCAAAATATGACATAGAGATGTCGCTACTATTTTTTTTTTTTTTTTTTTTTTAAATTATAAATTTCTCATAGCTTGTCAACCACAAGCGTAACTGTTTAAATAATAAAACCTTTGTAGAGATAATTATTTCTCAAATGGTCAACTTTACATTGACGTATTGTCTTCGTGTTCTGCCACACGTGCAGACGCAACTAAGTGAATCTCAATGTTTTATTGTGTGTACACACAATGACAAAGGCCCTCTTACCGCCAGTGTAAGTGTAGGCCAGATTCCGCCATCTTGGCAGTGCTCACCAATACTCATGACATACTGTTTATGTAAGTAATGGCCGACTTACCGCTCGTGTAAGCGCGGGCCCTATGCCATCATTAATTAGGCACAATTATTTATTTATAATGGATTTTTGTAGCTGTTAATTATTTACCTTCAGAATCAGAAACCTCCTCAGTAAACGTTTTGTCGCCTGAAAGCTCCTCCGTAGACCCAGTCTCAGCTACATTCGACGCCATGGCGTCTGACTTGTCTGCCGACGAGTTCAACGGCTCATCAGACCCTCTCGGCGTCTGCTTTAGTTTTTTCACCACCTCTTCAATAGAAATCTTAACTGGTATACCTTTGCGCTTAGACATTAGGCTCTCAGGCTCAATGTAATTAATTATGCACCAAGTAATTGTTAATTGTAATTTATAACCAGAAAAATATATAACGTAAATAATCCGATGTTCACTCTAGTGCACAACAAAGAGATATGAAGAGTAGAGGTTTGAATACCTAGTTTTGGATATCCTACATGGGTAATGTGTTGTTTACACGTACTGATATCATGCTGGTTTTCCCAAACGCGGGGTCACGAAAACAGTACTTATCTGTATTGGTCAGTTTTAAAATGCAAACAAACCTATGTTTAGTTCATAACAGGATAATTTGTAATAAAAAACAAAAACCGACTTCAAACAGTAAAATAAAAATAGTTTCTATTTCGAAAGTGTAATATAAAATCTTGAAGTGAACTGATTATGAGGCAGACACAAAAAAACTACTCCACCGATTTTCAAAATTCCTTCACTGTTAGAACGCTACATTATCAGCGAGTAACATAGCGTATATACGACACGCAAGACAAGCCGAGACAAGGTATACCGCGGGTGAATCTGCGGGCGGATCGCTAGTTTGCCTATAAAATTTGACGACTCTATATAACCTACTCTAATCTAGATTTCAACCAATACTCCTAAATAACTATTAATTAGTAACGAACAGTAGTTTACAGTAACTGTTACAAACTATTGCACCGTTAATCGAAATCCTCAGCACTGCTCGAATCAGAAGGTGGTTCCATGTTTGCACCATGATCTTCTAAAATCTTCATCATCTTGCGGTCATTTTTGGTCCAAGCTAATTGATATGGCGTTTTTGTTGCGTAGTTTAATGCGTCTATTGCTATATTCGTCTGGTCACAGAGCCATTCAACAAGGAGGTAATCATTTTTGTAGATTGCTAAGTGAAGCGCTGTATTACCACCATGCCGATCCTTTCCATTTATATTTGCCCCCATCATGACGATCATCTCAATCAACTGGGCTGCAAGTCCACCACCTTGTATCACAGCAACATGGATTGGCTGGCAGCCTTCATAATCATATGCTTGTAGAAGATGACGATGCTCGGCTTGGAGAAATGGATCAACACGGCATAGAAACGGCATGCTCCCAGCACCACAAGCGTCATGGAAGTAATTTCTTCCTCTAGAATTTCTTGTAGCAATCATACTGAAGAAAACTTCCGACGTCATATTGTGAAAGATTGAGTTTAAAAGAAAAAACTTTAAATAAATCACGTTCCCTGATGAAAGTCAACTGAATATTGAAAAGCTATCCCTTAGAACTGCTATTTATACCCTATGAATATCAACGAAACTCTCAAGCGGACAGCATAATATTGTTGACAATAATATTATCGATTTGGGTTTTTCCCATAAGTCTTTTGATACGAATAAATACCAAATGCTGATTCCGGAGGAGGTTATCGGGAACTAACAGGAAATTTCCCACATTATCGTCGTCTGGGTTTTACCCATCATGCATGTTCATACAATAGAATATTGTTAAATCGGTTCATAATGAGACCATAAACTCCAGAACATGGTAGACTAAATTATTTAAGGATGGTTAACGCTAATGGTCAAATAAGAAGGTATTTCTATGTTTTGTGGGCGTTAATTATTAAAGGACCATTTTTCTGGGAATCAAATGACGTGAACCCCTTTAAATACCCCTCGTACTGTAGCGAGGAGCTCAGTGTCTCTCGAGACTACCTGGAGGATAGTATCCAAAAGAGTTATTGAGCGGACAAAAAAGATTATCGTGGAGTACGAATAAGAATGGACCCACAGCGATACTACAGTACAAGGCAAGTGGCCAGCATCACGGTGTTTTCGGCCATTTCATCGTGCACGGTGCTGGCTATATTGAATTTAATTTGTTTGGTAAATCTTCCGCAACCCAAATGTGTTCTGGTGTCCCCTAACAATACAACGGGGGCGTCGACGATCATGCCGACGCCGCCGCCGCTAGAAATCCGAAAAAACAAAATCAAAATCATTTTGATTAGCTATCACTAAATGAATACAATTGTAAGCCATTAGTAACCGCGCCGAAGACAGCGTGGCGTCGAGGGTTCCACGCGAAATGATATAATAAACAAATAGGTACGTGTCCAAGTAGATATAAATTTTCGTCGAGCATCTAACGTAATCTGTTGACAAATTCGATGTAGAACAAAGACGAAAGCTGTCAGTGTCCTTAGCTGTACACTAATTATAATGGAGTCATATAAACAAACAAATTAGCCGAATTTTTATCGACAAACAAGGCGTAAATCTTAACGAATTTTTAGTGTGGTAAAAAAAAGTTCAAAAAATGATACCTCTTTTTTCAAAGATTCAACATCAAAAGCGTTTCTCGTGACCAGGCGGGCCCCGGCGGCCCCCGGGCAGCGGCCCTATACGTTCCTCATTATTTGTAATTTCCATCATCAAAATACGAATGACCGTTACGGACCCCTATATTTTTGTACCCGGGATCAAATTGGAGCTCAGCACGGTCAACACCGACTCCAAGGGGTACTGTAGTCAGTACCCCTTGGAGTCGGTGTTGATGAAATAAGTATTACACTGATGAAGTAGCTGCACTGTCACTACAGCTACTTCCACAGTGGCGATGGGGTCGTCACATCCCAACGCTATTATT